>DWOP01000001.1:0-18451 GCA_018251135.1 Cephise aelius
TTAATGTGGAGGATGGTAGTGGTGATGGTGGTGTGTTTGTCATCAGAGCGCGCGTGTGAGGGGTCGTATCTCTGCGGAGATAGGAGGTGAGAGAGATAGATAATGTTGAGATATCTCTGTGAGGAGATATCTCTGCGTTAGCGTAATGGGTCGGGTCGGATTGTGTCGGGGCCTGTCGGTTCGTGTCGGGCCGTTGAGTAATAGTTATTTATAGTGAGAGTTGTGTGTCTAAGAAGTGTATATACATATATATAAGAAGAAGAAGAAGAAGATCTCTGTGGTGCGTTAGCGTAACGGGGGAGGGCGGCGGCGGCGGCGGCGGCGGCGGCGATTCGGGCCTGGTCGCTATCGTCGTGTGAATAATAATAAGAAATAATATATATATATATAAACGTCGGCAAACGAGGTGCGCGCCGGCGGCGGCGGCAAGGTCTATGCAGCGGGGTGCTGATGTTTAGTCATTACAATGTTGCAATCATAGGAAATTAATAATCATCAGGATGTGTGTTTGTTTAGATAAATACTAGAACAAAGCCATGTGTAGGATGTGTTACTATTTGATAGCTAGTTTGAATGTGTATATAAGGGAATAATCAGTTATTGTTTGCATTTGCAATTATAGTTGAGTTACAGTTTAGACGAGTATTATACGATCATGATGTTAATATCAAGTTTGTTACCATGGTGGGTTATGTTCCACTTACAACGCGATAATGATTCTGAAGTAGTGGTAAAAAATGTTACGAAAAGTTTAAGTGAAAATTATTCGGTTATGTGTACTGATGACTGGTGTAATCTTAAGAGGGTAGAACTGTTTGACGAGCACGGGAAATTGATAAGAAAATGGTTAATGAAGCTTTACCTCGACAATTATTTAGACAACAGTGGGAATCGTAAGATATTTCATAATCCATATGTGAGTGTAACAAGTGAAACACAACCTAGTTCATTAAACGTGCGTTTATGTAATAATGGTAGATCTTTGTTGAAGCAAGTGGAGATTACAACATGTTTCGATGTACATTCAAGCGATTTTTCCAACAAACGTTCAAAGCGAAGCTATGATGTGAATAATAATAATAATACTTTACAACAGACTTGGTCATCGAATATGTTTTATCAGACATATAAAGATGGAATGGGTCTGGAAATTGTGTTGTCGGTACCCCGAGGTGGTGGTGGTGGTGGTGGTGATAAAACCAAAAAAAGCGAACCCATCGAGATGGTCACGAAAGACATGAGTTTTACAACAGTGTCGGAACCTCCATTGCCATTGAGTTCGATAATTATGAAAACTCCAGCGCATAAGCGTATAATGTCTAAGCCTCTAAGTGTGACTTGTGAGAATTTTAAAGCTGTACTTCAAAGCGTTCTACATTGGACCCAAGAGCAAATTCGAAAATTGGATGAGGGCAAAGTGTCTGATATCGAATGTTTAGCTACTATACCGGTAAAATGAGTTCGATTGGTTATATGTACAAAGCACATAAATTGAACCGTCATAATTACATTATATTTTTTTCTAGAAACAACGTTGTACGTAAAATATATATTTTATGAAAAATATCTTTTTTGTGGTAAGTGTTTCTCATGGTATTGTAATTTCCTTATCAAATTATGAAATATATATTTTACGAAAAAAACATATTTTGTTTGTGGTAAGTGTTTCTCATGATATCACAATTTTCTTATCAAATTACGACCGGATGAATAAGTAATATTTTATTTTCAAAAGACATTTTTTTGTGGTTTTACATGTAATCGTTAGATATGAATTTGTTTCTCACACAATTGAAATTTTGCGGTTGATATATAATTATTATGGTGAAGTATTTGTTTCTCATGCTATTTAAATTTTGCCTACGACAAATTGTGGTTAAATATACTGTTGAAAACAATGAATAAATAGAGTAGCATTTCAGTTATGTTTGCATTGTGCATAGCGACTGCCTTCTGGCGTACATCTAGTTAATAACAGTTTTAAATGTTATATTTTCTTATTGTGATTAGCGATTGTATATTTGCAAGCTTCTAGTTAATACCAGTTGTCTGTGTGTAAGTGTTACTTTTTTTTGTTATTATTCGATAAATTAAAATAAAAAATGTCCTCAACCGCTCTTGCTCAACTAAATAATCGGGGAAATAAAGTTTGGAAGAAACTGAGTGACTTAGATTTGAATAGACCCTATAAGATCATGGAGGTTGCCAGGATGAATTCGAAGTATATACCAAATGTAATGCAAACAGTGGTGTATTTGGACAATGGATTCATCATTACATTACCATCAAGATTTAATGATATTGATGATGAGTTGTTAAAGGAACTAAGCAGCGGTATTAATCTTATAAATAAAGGACCGAGCGGGATGAGTTGGATTGTCAACTTTGTTGCGGATAAATCTAGCCAGATATGATTAATATATATGAGTATTTTGTGTTTGTTGCAGTGATTAACATAGAGATATATATTTAAAAAGATACAGAATATTAAAATGATAAAGCTAGTAGAAGCAATATATCGAGAATGTAAGACGGATTGGATACATTTTTTATCTCATAACAGGCTATTGCGGCTTTGGACAAGACCTATATCATTGAAACAGTTAAATGAAAAAGTGGGCGTTCTTCTGAGGAGTGTGTATGAAAAAAGTGATTTGAACGATCCTAGAACTTATACTCTTATTGTTATATGGGACGATATAACTTCTTATTTCGAGGATAATACGGGTGATGTGAATGTGGAAGTGGAAGAGTGGCTTAAGTTGATGAGTCATATTCCTTCTCATTGTTTCGCTCATGAAATGTTCACTCATGAACTGGGCCATTCATTATTGAACTTTTTATTTTGTGCGATTAGTTCGTCTGGCATGTGAAATTGTTTAATTTTGTTTTTTTAATTATTGTTTATAATTTCACTTGTAATCAACAATGATGAATCCAACTAGAATAAAATATATTATAGATGTGGATGGCTTCCAAGATGTAAAAAAGTTTTATTTTAAGGAAGTCGCAATATATAATGTTCACTCGGACATCTGTCATTTATTTCATATCAAGTTACCGCAGCACTTTTTGTCTTGTGGCATATCCAAGTCCATAGCATATGTAACCAAATTTATTCACGGTATGCGTTTAAAAAATTTTAAGGATGATATTAAATATTCCGAATTTTTGAATAAAATTAATCATCTCGATCCTAATAGACAGTGTGTTTGGGCATATAAAGGTGGTTCCGTTGAAAAAAAACTACTTGACAGCATGGGTTTTGAAAATGTTAACCTAGAATTATTTAATTGTCCCAAAGTTGAAACTATAATAAAAGAAATGGGTATCGAATGTTTAGAAACTGATCATTGTTCAAGACACGTCTTATTTATAGGGAAAACATCTGACTCTGTGTGTCACTGTAGCGGTGTTGAAGTGAAAATTTTTAATATGTGGCTAAAAAAATATATTTTATGATTTAAAAAAAATATATTAATAGTATTAAATAAATTGAAAATATTTTTTATTGTATAACATCAGCAATATGTATAGTTATAAGTTAGTATAATTTTTGTCTACAAATACTCTTAAGATGTATGTTTGATTTTTTAAATGCTTAACTTTATGCAATGCATATTAATATTGAAATTGGTTTTAGTATGTACAGTTTGGTATATATATTTTTTTGTTTTTTATTTACTCTTAGTTATAAGAATATGCTTTTTATTACAATATGTCTATTTTTAGTGAAATAAAACACATATTAATTTATATTGTTTTCTTTATTAATCCAACTAGTTGAATTCAAACCAAACCACTTAACTAGAACTTGATCACCTTTTCTTTTCAACACTTTTTCCACCAAGTAGACATCGGGATATTTGACTTTTTGTAGTTCATATTCATAGAATCCTCCTAAGATTGGTTTATTTTCATAATCTTGCAGTTGGTAGGTCACCGGATTAGTATTATTCACTTTGACTATTTGAAATACTTCCGAACTCCAGTTGCCTGAGTATCCTTTGGAAAAAGCAGATTTATATTTGCTGATACGTACATAGTCACCACAATTATATTTCGCTTTAACACGTACTTTGATATGATTGTAAACATTAGATAAGAGTTCATTCATGTTGGTATGATTCACGGTCACTGGGGCAACCCCGATAGTGCGGTGTATTTTATTGTTGTATCTGTCAATGACGGTAGAGAGTTCATTCCCGATCCATTTGTAAGATCCATTATATGTAAATCGTTGCCAAAGCCAATTCTTGATGGTTCTAATAAATCTCTCCACGATTGATGCCTTCATTACACTATACGTAGAGTAATGATTTATATTAAATTTCCTCATTAGAGCTTGAAACTTTTCATTGAAAAACTCCCGACCGTCATCCGATTGAATATTTTTCGGTTTTCGTTTTAGATTGTTGTTTATGAGATTGAGCATCCCTTGTGTTACATCATCAGCCGACTTGCTTTTCAGTGGTTGAACCCACGCATACTTGGAAAATGTATCGATACAAGCTAAGATATATTTAAATCCTCGATTGTACTTGAAATATTTTTGCATATCAATTAAGTCTATTTGCCAGGTGTCATCAAGTCCCTTTTGTATGAAACGTCTACGAGGAAAATTTTTACGAGCAGTCTTATGAATTTCCTGAACGACTTGCCACTTACTCATTTTTTTTGCTTCAATTCAAATTTCTCCTCGTTAGAATTATTAATCGTTATTTTTTTCTCTGGTATTATCTGTTGTGACCCCTTGGTAGACTTTTGATTTGAGATATTTTTAATTTGTGTCTGTAAATCATTTAAAATATCTCTATTATGTTTAATCTTCGTTAAACAAAAGGTTATGTTATCATCTAGTTGCTTTTTGTTGATTGCATCATTTTTTAAAATTGCATTACGTACATTCCTTAAGATTCGATTGTCACAATCCACTAAATTTTTGAAGATTTGAAGAGATTTACTTTCTAGTCTTCTACAACTACCACTGTCCGATATGTAACGTCCGAACTTATTGATAGTCATCTTTATAATAACCGATTCTTTATTTAATGAGGTGTCTTAATACCAGTGGACATGGTGGTGTAATAATGTTGGCTTCTTTTAATTCTTCTATTATAGACATAATTTCATTCTCATGTCCACCATTACCTGCATCTCGCGAAGCTATAAGAATTCGTAATCTATCTATGAGTTCATTAGGATCATCCCAGTATACCATATCCGTGTTAGAATGATATTTTTTCATGAAAAGTACTTTTGAGTTACTGTTGTTGGAAGTAATACCAGTTCCAGCAATATTTTTTCTAGTTGTTTGCGAATGTTTTATGTAAGTCGTATACTTATGACTTCTATCACCCTGTACCTGTTCGTTTGGTGAAAAGTTACGTTTATGAGCATTAGTCATTTCTATAATTTTATTATAGTTTTCAATATCCGAATGTTGTATTAGAGAACCGTTAGGATCCTTTTTAAACAAGAGTTCTAACAATCCTGGTGTGTATCTATAGGTATTATTTTTTATATTTAAATTATTCTTATCAAACGATATAGCGCTATCACCTACATGATAGCCACCGGATGTAATATAAACACCATAGGGTACTTTCATGATATCATTCATAATCATTGAATCTAGATACTTTTGTACAAAATTAGGAACATTATCCACATAACTTGCATCTTGAAAATTGTCTTCTGATATAGAGCTGCTACGACTGCTTGCAGGTGTTGAGGTTAACAGTTTATTATACATCGATAAGTCATGTTCACTACCCTTTGTAATTGTTTCATTACCATCTTCAAGTTCAGTTTTGATATTTGCTTTTGTATTATGCTTCGGTATTATATTTTCATAGCCTCTTGTTTTTATTCCATTATCATCATCATCCGTAGGTTTGGAAAATTCTTGCTGCAATGTCTTGTGTGGATCTTGATTATAATCATCGTTAGTTTTAACCTTTAATGATTGTTTTAGTAAGCTATTCAAAGGTTGAGTGATTGGTTCAAAGGTTTGCTGTAGAGCGGATGTAAATTCAGCATTATCAGCTTTCAAAGTTTTAATTTTATTCTTTACAGAATTCACGGATTGAATGAGTTTCCGTTTTAATTTTTTATCACCAAAGATCTGTCTTGGTGGAGGATCCATGATTAAGTGTTAGCGCATGCATAGTTACATGTTAATTTAAATTTATTTTAACATATACTTATAAAATCATCAAATCCTCTACGATAGCGACCCTTATCAATCATAGTGTTCTTGTCGATTACTATAAAGTCATACTGATTTTTCCAACATGTCCTGCATAATTCAAGAAACTTTTCCCAAGGCATATCAGTATTCACGTGATCATCATACACGTGTCTGAGATTAAGATCGTCCTGTTTAAAAAGTACTATGAAATTGGCATTGTCACGTATCAATTGTTTAGGTATTTTGCTGTAAGTTTGACATAAATAAAAACAATCTAGATCTCTATGCCTACCCATAGAGAAATATGTGCGAATAGAGTCTTGATCTTCCATCACTACATCATCGAAAATTATAACACTGTTGTTTTGTGTTTCCTCAAATGGCACTACTTCATTTTTATCGGAGAACGTGTAAAACTGTATTGCAGGCACTTGATTGAACACTTCGCCCAAAAATACATATTTTCGTTGATTTAAGGATTTAGAATACAAATATACATTTTGAAACTTTAACCCCTGTTCATCTAGTAATAGAGTGAGTAAAAGATTCGTTTTACCACACCCTGAAGGTCCACATATTAAACATCTTATACTGTTAGGCAATAGTGGTCCATGTTTTCTTTTTTCAACATTACCATTAAGAAAATTCCAGTCTTTTACTGATAAACACGTGTTTTGCTTGTTAAACTTCATTTCAATTAGATGATAACTGTTGGAAGTGTGTGTCTTTAAATAATCTTTAAAATGCTTGTACAGCATAAAAATACTATCAGTCATAAAATACACTCTAGGAAAGGAGGAGGTTTGATAAACAACATCATTAATAATTTACCCTTTGAATTACATCTACCTGGTTATAATTATTGCGGTCCTGGAACAAAGTTGCGTGCGCGTTTGAGGAGAGGTGATGTAGGTATTAATCCTTTGGATGAAGCTTGTAAATCACATGATATTGCTTATGCACAAAATTCATCTTTAGAACAAAGACATAAAGCCGATTTAGAGTTAGCATCGGCAGCGGAGAAGCGTTGGAGAGAGGCTCCCAACTTATCTGAAAGGTTGATGGCACTTGGTGTAAATAAAATCATGAAGATGAAAGTGAAGCATGGTATGGGTATGCCCCTCTCTAAAGTGATAAGGGATACACGTAAAGCTTTGAAATCATATTCAAAGAGAGGGAAAAACGGAAAAGCTACCGCAGCTTCTACGCTACTAAGAGCTGCTGTTAAAGCTGCTAAGAACAGTGCTAAAAACAAAGAGATAAGAAAACCGAGGGTAATTCCATTACCGAAAAGAGGTGGTTTTCTCCCACTAATTCCAATACTGGGGGCGCTTGCAGCTGCTGGTACATTGGCTGGAGGTGTTTCAACTGCAGCTAAAAACATCTATGATATGGTTAAAAAGAAAGATCCACCACAGTCTAGTGTAGCGGTGGGAAAGGGTATGTTCATGGCACCATACAAAAAAGGTATGGGTTTGTACTTGACACCCTATCAAAAAAACTAAATGTCACCCTACCGAAACGCGGTCTGTATGATTATGAAATCATTAAATATGCAAAGCAATTGAATATTCCACATTTTCGAGGTGTGATCATGCGCGATGATCTAACAAAGCGAAAAACACCATGGAGATTTGAAAGTGGAGTAATAAATTTGGATGATTCGAGTGGGGTGGGTACCCATTGGGTCGCATATGTAAAAAAACATCTACACTGTGAATATTTTGATAGTTATGGCAACTTGAGACCTCCTCGAGAATTTCTCGATTATATGCTGAAGAATAATAATAATAAAGTATCAATTAGTTACAACTATAATAATGAGCAAAACGACAATCCTTATAACTGCGGTCACCTGTGTTTACGTTTCCTTGTCAATGCTTGTGAACGTTTATTCAATAATAAATAATCAGCATTAATTGTCTGTGTTTCATTTCACATTCAAAAGCCGACTTGTGACAATGTCATTTACAATAACCTTAAATGGTAACGAATCATTACTAAACGCAAGTTTTTTACCACCTATAGAATTAGATAGCAATAGTAAATATGAATGTGCAGTTATTTATTTTAAAACATTCAATTCAATTCCAAATGTTGATAGTAGTAATAATCTATTTCATTATGGGGAAAATAACATAATCACAGTTCCAGAAGGTTCCTATGAGTTGGAAAATATCTTCCGTTATTTAGAGCGTGAACTTCTACATCGAGCGGCTAACGATCCTGATAAATTAATTGATATGGAAGCTAACACAAACACATTAAAATGTATGTTTTCTTCCTCTTTCTATGATATACATTTTGAAAAAGAGAACAGCATCGGAAGCATTTTCGGTTTTTCTCGTAAAATGCTTCCAAAAAATCAGATTCATTTATCAGATCAGCCTATTAATATCCTGATTACTAATACTATAAGAGTGGAGTGTAATATTATTCAAGGATCATTCATCAACAATAGAGCATCACATGTGTTACATGAATTTTCTCCCTCAGTACCACCAGGATATCAGATTATAGAGAATCCCTCGCACATAGTATATTTACCGGTGAAGGTGAATTCCATACAAAATCTTCACATACGCATTGTGAATGAGCAAGGAAATCTAATCAATTTTAGAGGAGAAAATATATCTGTACGTTTGCACATAAGAAAATCATCATGATTGTGTATAAGAGTAATGGTGATGGTACGAGAAGTTATAGTGTATCGAATACTACCGTGGAGAGTACACCTCTACCCGCGGTTGGTAGAAAATTCAAGATAAGAAAAGATAACCTGTTGTTTCTTCAATCACTAGGATTGGAAATCCAATGGTTGACGTTATGTCATCAATCTTAGATATTGGGGAGAAAGTCGTCTTCGATGACAGTATAGAGAGCGTTGAATACCATACCTACATACCATACAATGAGTCGTACAAAAACAACGATGAAATCCGAATATGCATCAACAGTCAAGATCTAATAGTGCTGCCTTGTGAGAGTTATCTAACGATTGAGGGTAATATAATGAAAGATTGCAATTTAATAAACAATGGTATTGCGTTCCTTTTTCAAGATATTCGCTATGAATTGAATGGTGTTGAAATCGATAGAACAAAAAATTGTGGCATTACCACCACTATGAAGGGGATTGTATCGTATGGTAAGGAAGAGAGCAATGCTCTAGAAAACAGTGGATGGAACCTGAGTGGGATCAAAGAATTCGAGGGCGACTTTTGTTATAACATTCCACTCCGACACCTGTTAGGTTTCGCTGAGGACTACAAGAAGATTATCGTGAATGCAAAGCATGAACTGGTTCTGAACAGAAGTTCAACCAATGTTAATAGTGCTATTGTCAAGGATGCCTTAAAAAAGATACAAATAAATATAACCAGAGTCGCTTGGCGGATGCCTGTGGTTAAGGTATCCGATAAAGAAAAGCTTCGTTTATTAAAGTATGTTGAAAACAACATCCCTATTCCAATCGCATTCCGTTCGTGGGATTTATATGAGTATCCAGTGTTACCCACATCTCAACGACATGTATGGAATGTAAAAACATCTACAAATATGGAAAAACCCCGTTACGTCATACTTGGATTTCAACATGCACGTCACAATGAAGTAGATAAAGACATGAGTGTGTTTGATCATTGTAATTTTCAAAATGCTCGCTTGTACTTAAATTCTCAATATTATCCATATGATTCGTTTGCATGTGATTTCGAAAAAGGATTGTTCTCGTTATTGTATGAAGCTTTCATCAACTTTAAACGATCGTACTACTGTGTCAATAACTCTAATGTTCAAATTAATCTAGCACATTTTAAAACGAAATCCCCTCTAATTATATTCGATTGTTCTAGACAAAACGATTCATTCCGTTCTAGTGGCGGTGCTATAGACATCAAGTTAGAGTTGGAATTTAAAAAGAATTTACCATCAAATACAACAGCTTATTGTTTACTCCTTTATGATTCACTGTTCGAATATACGATCTTATCCAATACAGCACGTAAAATAACAGGATAAGCGGTTTGTAGAATCAGTTAATCGGTGACGCTCATAGTGCTAAGATGTATAAGTTTACGGTACCTTCATACACTCCATCAATTCCAAAAATGAACTTTGAACTTTGTAATAATGTGTATCGTACAAGCAACCCTACTATGCTCTATGTTGCAACATTTTTGAAGCCAACTGATTGCAATAATGTGTCACTGGAAGTTTGCATTGATATCGCTAATCGAATCACGTTAACTAAAGATGAATGGGACATGGTATTTGTGAAGAACGCCTCAGCAATATCCGAGTTCTTCACATCCAGCTCAATTCCATCACCAAAGGAGCATCAACTAATAACTTACATAAACCCGACTGAACATGTAGAAGGAAGAAAGAAAAGATTCATTATAATTGATCTCGGATTCAAATCAATGAACATCTGTTGTGAAGAGTGGGAGACTTTGAATTATTTGTTTAATTGTGTAAATGCACGTTTATGTTACTTATTAAAGATGAAGGGATTCTATGAGAATCGTATAAATTTCTTTAGAAAACGATTAAAGCTTGCTCGAGTAAAGACCATGTGGGAAGCATGTACGATTATAAATAATATATATGATGAAACATCAATAGTAGATCATGAAATCAAATGTTTTGCTTTAGAATACTTATTTTTCTCAAGTTTGTTATAAAAAAATAAAACGATGTTATCAATGGTGTTTGTTTTAATCAGTTTCACCACATCCTGTGGTTTACCCAAATGAAATATCATATGTATATATAAGTTAAACAAATAAAGTTTTAATCAGTTGCAAGTTGCAAATATACAACAGCATAACTTGTTTATAGTAAAGTGTAAAAATTAATAGTATGTACGAGTGTGTTTTTTGTAATGAAAAAGTTGAAAGTAACCGCTTGATAGCCCACTCGAGGTCAAAACGTCACAAGTTACTATGTAAGCAAGATGCAGGAGACTATTTCACATACATTACTACTTCAGCATTCAAGTCTAGAATCATAACTTATCGAATCAACGGTTCGTCGAGCATATTGAGCCCAGCAGTGTACTTGAATAGTATTGCAACTAAAGTATTAAAATTACTAAGTATGGAAGTGAAATCAAACAAGCATATCAAGGTAAATTTAGAACTCTTTTGTATTTACATTATGACAAAAGATAGTGAAGTGATTAAAGATTTGAAATCATTCAACACCAAAAACGTTTGTTTACAAGTTTCTTCAGACTTATCATCTTACTACATTGAAACCTGCTCGAAACTTCTAAAGAAATGTGAAGAATTTCAAGAGAGAGACAGTGGATGGGCATTGGAAAAAATTGAATTCTTAGAAATTAACATTAATAAGCACGTTCCGTTAAAGGGCAATACTTATATACCGCTTCCGGATTGGATTAAGCAGAAACATGCATGTGTGAATATCAAGAACACTGATAACGCTTGCTTTTTTTGGGCTGTCACAAGCGCTCTTTACCCCGTCGACTCCAATTCAGATCGACCGTCTTCCTATCCACCCTTCGATACTGTGTTTCAAACGGAAGGAATAGATTTACCAGTGTCTGTTAAGGGGATTAAACGTTTTGAAGTATTAAATCGAATAAATATCAACGTGTATGGTATTGATAAAAATAAAACAAAAAAAATTGTGCCCATGTATATATCAAATATGAAAACGTACAATCATCATGTAAATCTGTTATTTTATGAAGATACTAGACACAGTGGTAAATCTCATTATTGTTGGATAAAAAATATATCTCGTTTAATACGAACGCAACTTACACACCATAAACAAAAAATTGTTTTGTGTTATGGATGCTTACAACATTTTACTAGTGAGTGTAAACTCCAACGTCATCAGATTTTAGGTTGTCAAAATACATTAATAGAACTACCCACTCCCGATGATAAGTATTTGAGTTTCAAAAATATAAGTCATCAACTTCCGGTACCATTTGTTATATATGCAGATTTCGAATCGATTCTTAGTCCTCTCAAAATGAATGAAATGAAAACCACATACTACAGTCATGAACACATTCCGTGTAGTTTTGCATATTATATACACTGTAACTATGATCAATCATTATGTAAATTTATTCAATATCGTGGTAAAGATTGTGTTAAAAACTTTGTTGATAATATATATTTAGACGCTAGACGTATTGCTAAAATTTACTCAAAGAAAATAACATGTGAAAAAAATGAAAATTTGATAAAAACAAACACAGCCCACTGTTACATTTGTGAACAACCATTGTTATCAACAGATGAAAAGGTAATTGATCATTGTCATCTAACTGGAAAAATTAGAGGTGTTGTACATTACCAATGTAATTTAAAATATACTCTACCTAATTACATTCCTATATTTTTTCACAATTTGAGTGGATACGATAGTCATCTATTTATTAAAGAGTTAGCTGCCAGGAGCGGTGATACCATTCAATGTATCCCCTTGCACAAAGAGAAGTATATTTCATTCAGTCAAAAATTACGCTTTACTGATGAAAACATCATAACCAAAGATATAACCATACGTTTCATTGATTCTTTTAAGTTTATGTCCACAAGTTTAGATAAACTAGTCAAAAATCTCACACCAGATCAGTTTCATATATTATCTCAACACTTTACAGATCCCCAACAAATGAGGCTTCTAACCCGAAAAGGTATTTTTCCATATGAGTATGTCGACAGTTGGACTAAGCTTGACGATACATCATTACCCAATAAACAAGCTTTCTATAGTGAATTAACACAATCACACATCTCCAACGATGATTACACACACGCATGCACTGTGTGGAACACGTTCAATTTAAAAACATTGGGTGAATATTGTGACTTGTATCTTAAAACCGATGTTCTATTATTAGCTGAAGTGTTTGAAAACTTTCGTAGCATTTGTTTAAACGCGTATAATTTAGACCCTTGTCGTTATCTCACAGCGCCCGGGCTTTCGTGGGATGCTATGTTAAAGCAGACGGGAATAAGTCTCGAACTACTCTCCGATTATGAAATGATTCAATTCCTACAATCAGGTATTCGTGGTGGTATTAGTCAAGTTTCCAAGAGACATGCTAAGGCCAACAATATCTTTATGAATTCATCCGCATACAATTCCACAGAGGATAACAGTTTCATTGTATACTTGGATGTTAACAATTTGTATGGATATGCTATGAGTCAATATTTGCCGTATTCCAACTTTGTTTGGTTAACGAGCGATGAAATAAGTTCATTCGATATATTAGCACAAAGTCCTGATTCAGATATCGGGTACATTTTAGAAGTGGACTTGGAGTATCCACAGTCACTACATACCTTACACAATGACTACCCATTTTGTGCTGAAACAAAAGTACCACCTAATGGTAAAACTAAAAAGCTTTTACTCACTCTAAACAACAAACAAAATTACATAATTCATTACATGAACTTGAAGCAATGTATAGAACATGGTTTAGTTTGTAAAAATATACACAGAATCTTATCATTTCAACAATCTGCATGGCTTAAACCCTACATAGTATTAAACACTGAAAAAAGAACATTGGCAAATAATTCATTTGAAAAAGACTTTTATAAACTCATGAATAACTCCATTTTCGGTAAAACTATAGAAAACGTGGCGAAACGGGTTGATGTGAAACTTTGTACTACATGGAGTGATAAAAACTTAAAAACAAAATGTAAATATGGCGCTGAGAGATACATAGCTTATCCCAACTTTCATAGTTGTAAGGTCTTCTCTGAAAATTTTGTAGCAGTGCAAATGAATAAAACAAAAATATTATACAACAAACCAATCTATGTTGGTTTCACTGTTCTAGAACTTTCCAAATGTCTCATGTACAATTTTCATTATTGCTATATACTACCCAAATACGGAAATAATGCACAATTACTCTACACCGACACTGACTCATTTATTTATCAAATTACAACTAAAAATTTTTATGAAGACATTCGATGTGATATACAGACCAAGTTTGACACCTCTGATTTTCCCAAGAACAACATATATAATCTTCCCTTACTCAACAAAAAAGTCGTTGGTTTAATGAAAGATGAGAGCAATGGTTGTATAATCAAAGAATTTATAGGTTTACGTTCTAAAATGTATAGTTATATTCTACAAAACGATTTACTTGTTAAGAAAAATAAAGGCACCTCAGCCGCTATTGTAAGGAAATTAAGCTTTGAAAATTACAGAAAAGCTCTTAATCATAACTATACCAACTATGACAACATGTACACATTCACCAGTGATAAACACAATGTTTATACACAAATCAGAAGAAAAAAAATTATATCTGGTGATGATGATAAGAGATACATTACTGAGGACGGCATAAACACTTTAGCTTGGGGCCATTATAAAATTAAATAAAACACATAAGTACGCAGTAAACCGATTTTTTTTTTATTTCCCAACCTACTTACAACACAATTTCATATATTTACAATTTTTCTCAAACTTTATGTACGCACATCGACTAAACCATTGATTATGTTCCTGCCAAGGATCATCATCATGCCCCCAATCACACAAACCTCCACCACAATGGAAGCACAAAGTCCTGTCACCTTCACCCGTATAAAAGAAACCGGATTCGGCGAGATCTTCCGGTTTCTGCTGCATATGTACAGGCCAATCTTCGAAAGTCATCAATCGATTTATTTTTGAACTAAAAAATGGGTATGCAGGTCTCACACTCAAATATTCTGTCATTATCAATAACCTCAATGTGTTATAATCCCACTCATCTCTCTCCAACATTGTACTGTCCTCCTCCTCCTCCTCCTCCTTCTCAAAATCACAATAAGACCGATGATTCTTTTCACTTAACATTTTTTTTATTTTTTTTTTCCACTCTCCAACAGAATTAACGTGTTACATAAAAAATATATATAAACGGAATGAATAAATTTTATTATAATTATACAAACGAAAAAAACAGGATGTCCTTATCATAAGTAACGATAACAGCGCTTCACCGCCGCCGCCGGCGCGCACCTCGTTTGCCGACGTCTATATATATATATATTATTTTTTATTATTATTCACACGACGATAGCGACCAGGCCCGGCCCGAATCTCAGCCGCCGCCATCCACCACCACCACCACCACCACCGCG
Source organism: Cephise aelius (assembly GCA_018251135.1). NCBI lineage: Eukaryota > Metazoa > Arthropoda > Insecta > Lepidoptera > Hesperiidae > Cephise > Cephise aelius. Next base: position 15,349 of record DWOP01000001.1, read on the forward strand.
CCCCCTCCCCGCCGCCCACCCTCACTATAAATAACTATTACTCAACGGCCCGATACGGCCCGACACGGCCCGACACGGCCCGACACGGCCCATTACGCTAACGCAAAGATATCTCCTCAGTGATATATCTCAACGTTATCTCTCTCTCACACACACACACACACACACACACACACACACCTCCTATCTCCGCAGAGATACGACCCCTCACACGCACTAATTACTAACACACACCCACTACCATCCTCCACATTAACATTCAACAACACCAACACCACCAACACCAACAGATACCCTAACAGACGTCCTAGAAGGAGACCCTACATACACACCAACCAACACACAGACCCATCGCATTATACCTAAATTACATTTCCTGTGTCAACCGCAAAACTCACAAAACCACTATAACCTGAACCACTATACACATACATTTTTACTTACACACAGAGGTCTTCTTAGACTGGACTTCCGGTGGTCCAGAAGCCCCAATAAATAGCTAATAAATAACTATTACTCAACGGCCCGACACGAACCAACACGCCCCGACACGACTCGACACGGCCCATTACGCTAACGCAGAAATATCTCCTCACAGAGATATCTCAACGTTATCTCTCTCTCTCTCTCACACCTCCTATCGCCGCAGAGATACGACCCCTCACACGCGCGCTCTGATGACAAACACACCACCATCACCACTACCATCCTCCACATTAACATTCAACAACACCAACACCAACACCAACAGATACCCTAACAGACGTCCTAGAAGGAGACCTACATACACACCAACCAACACACAGACCCATCGCATTATACCTAAATTACATTTCCTGTGTCAACCGCAAAACTCACAGAACCACTATAACCTGAACCACTATACACATACATTTTTACTTACACACAGGGGTCTTCTTAGACTGGACTTCCGGTGAGCCAGAAGCCCCAATAAATAGCTACTTACATATCAATAATTATTCACAGTCAAATCAAATACATAGTCTTTTTAAATTATTCTTAGTCTTAGTCTTATTTAGTCTAGTCATAGTGTTAGTAAATTACCATGCAGCTCCTTTATATTTATTACTATTAGTTTCCGCTATCGGCACGCCCATGGGCCGGAAAGCCCCACCGATCAGGAGGAATCAGTTGCCTGCCATAACGAGTAAACAGATTAGAATAATTATGTGGCGGAACACTTGGAGCACTGGAGCAGCGTGGCGTTGGCGCGTTCGCCACTATATCGTCGTACTTATAAAAGCAGTGAGATGACTCACCACTCGAGCCCGCCGAATCAACTAGATGTTTTCTATTGCGGCGAATAACATTACCAGTTCTATACAATCTAATGGTATACGACCTAGGCCCAACTCGTGCACAAAATTTTCCTGACCACCAACTATTATCAATACGGACCTTCACCTTTTGACCTACATTTAAAGGTGGAAGAATTTTACAGTTTCTGTCATAATAACGTTTTTGGCTATCTTGTCGATTTTGGAGCTTTTCTGTTATATTTTTATAAATTTTAGGTTTTAAAAATTGTGGACTACACGGAACTACGCTACGAAGCTTCCTATTGTAAAGAGACGGGATGTCAGTGCTTATTAGTGTATTGACATATTCTAAAAGCGCTATATTAAAATCTGTTTTGTCATAAACAGTTTTTTTCATAATATTTTTTATCGTCTGGATTGCACGTTCTACCTGATCATTTGATTGAGGATACCTTGGCGAAGACGTGATATGCCTAAAGTTCTAGGACTGTGAGAAAATGTTAAACGCGTTACTATACTAGAAAATTCTGGACCGTTATCAGTCATTACTATTTCAGGAATTCCATGCTGTTACGGCGCCGTAACGGAACGACGCCGTGTGACGTCACGACCCGTCGTTGATACATTTAAATATTTTTTCATATGTCACAATCAATGTCATTACCTGCACTTCTACTGTATACGCAACATCGACCTGTAACTAACCGTACCGAATATACGATATTTAAAACCTTAAACCAAGACTTTGTCATTTAAAACCACCTTGAGGACCCTGGTGCAAGCCGCAACATAATTTGGACCTTCAAAGCCGAACGATATTCAAATACGACGAGCCCGCGCACACAGGATCTTTACCAGACCTCAAGGACGCAAGGTGCAGTCGAGGACTTCGCAGATTTATCGGACATCGCAGCCCGAAATCACCAAAGAACGAATCGGTATGGTTTACCTATCTATCCTATCCAAAAAAACCCATTCCGTGCATGTGTTAATCCCGTGGAAACTTTACATTTCAGTGATTGGGACGCAAGGAGCTGCTGATACATTTGCCAAGTTTAGCTACGTGCCGTCGCTAGCAACAGCTGACTTCATTAACTGTGAGTACTCCACCTTTTATTGAATCTCCAAAATGAGCACAGAACCGAGGGCTAAATCTCCATACAAACTGACCGTTACAGACGACGAAAATACGAATAATTTAATACGCGATCTAATTAAAAGGCGCTCTATTATCAAAGGACGTCTTACTATATTTTCTAATCATTTAAACACTTGTAAGCACGACATAAACTTACCAATGCAAATGCGCGTGGATCTAAAATTACGCTTTGAAGGTGCCGCTAACCTTTTCAACGAATTTAACAAAATTCAAACAAAGCTCGAAGAAACAGTGTTAGAAGTAGATCTCGAAGAGCAGCGCAGCCAACGCGAATTATTCGAGAATAACTATTATAGTAGTTTGGCTCGGGCTGAGTGTATGCTCAGCGGTGGAAGAATCGCTTCTAATTCTAGAAAAGCACCTAGTGAATTCGTAAAACTACCAACTATATCAGTACCTACCTATGATGGTTCGTATGAGCACTGGTTGGAATTTAGGGATACTTTCCAATCATTGATACACAGTTTGGAAGGTATTGATGATATCCAAATTTCCATTACCTAAAGTCATCATTAAAGGGTAGGGCAGTGTACGGTGCAACCGTACAGAATTTCTGTTGGTTTAGCTATTCTTTTATTTATATTGTATTTACTAAAATCAGGAACACGCGCTTTGCCGCAGTTCAGTTCGCCTTAGGCCTTTGCAATCGCCGCGCGTACTCATT
>DWOP01000002.1:0-17118 GCA_018251135.1 Cephise aelius
ATTTGGTTTCAATATTGATTTGGCCCTGACTATCTTGCATTACCACCATTTCGTAATTTATCGACCGTACAAAACGTAAACTATACGAATACTATACGAAAATGGAGTTTTAATGTGCAAACTCGTACTAAGGGCACTGATCAGTGGTTTCAGAAAGCATAGGCCACAAACATAAAACATTGATTCGAAAATTCGATTCGAAAAATATTATTGACATTTCATCAGTATGCCATTTATATGCAAGTATAATTTCCAAAATAAACGCGTAACCAAATATAATATCTGGATGACTGAGCTCCGCTCGGTGTTTTAACTATGCATGCTCTTCCTGCCTGGTTATTAAAAAAAATAACGTTTAATTTTGTTTGTACAAGATTGTCAAGATACTTGAACCTAAAATCGGAACATATCGTATAAATACTTTTGTGGAGGGACACCCTTATTACTCAAACATAGGTGGAATATCGATAAAAGCTTCTACAAATATCGACTTTCAATATAGCTTTTCGGTAACACCACCAATCTCCATGAAAACTTCAGTGATCAAACCAATAGCAGGTAAAAAATAAAGTTTTTAATTATGCTGTACATTTGTCATCTTACCAAATAGTTTTTTGTATGACCTAACTATAGACTTATCCAACGTAACCTAATGTAATTTATCGCTTTATATATGTGTATTACATATAGGAATTATGTTTATTGGCATTTGGATTATTTCCATGTTTAAATAATTTCATTAATGTGTTCCATGATTGTTAATACAAATAAAATAACTGCCTAAATCTAAAACATAAACGGTAATAGTGCCTAACATTTTTAATAAAATATATTCACATTTACAAACTAACCATGACATTACAATTTACAGGCGATAAGCAATATTTGGCCGTTAAACTCGAAATACCAGTAGAGGGTGTTTTTCGGTTAAAAGAAGTATTGATACTCGATAGTAATGACAAAATAATACACAAAATGGATGTTGAAAGTATAAAACAAACGAACAATTTTTACGCCGTGGGCCCTTTTATAATACCTAATAAAAATTTTAAAATAGCCGTAAGTACAAATCCAGAAATTAATATTAATGACACAATCCTTAAATTAAACATGCAATTTGCAAGTAAATAAAATTAGAAACAAATAAATAACAAAACCTTTGTATTTTAGATAATTGTTGTTAACCAGAATACTGATGAAAAAATCAAACGAATTTCTCGAACACAGGTAGAACCAAGATCAAAAGGTAATAGTATATTCATAAAAATCATACAATTTACTGATAAGACAATACTTAATTAATATTCGGGAACTGTTCAAATAATACAACAGAATAAACATAATACTGTATTAAAATTCTCAATTACAGAATCTCCAAAAATTGACAAGACAAATAAAAGTATTGCAGTGGTAAAAGGATCGAAGGCAATTATAATATGCAGGTATTTTATGACGTAAATAATTTTGAAATATACGTAAAAAATCGATATTTAATTTTCATTTTGTCGCCAGAATCACACGAGGACTACCACCACCAATCATTACTTGGGAATTCAAGACGAAAAATTCTCAAAAATTCAAACGTCTCCCCACAGCAGAGCAGGATCTCCAGGAGCTCCAGGTCGATGTAGCTGATTTGACCAAAGCTGGCGTTTATAAATGTCTAGCAGAAAATGAGATTGGAAGGGATTTTCACGAAATAACATTATCCGTGGAATGTGTGTATATTTTCCAAATTCTACATAATATATGTTTTGATTAAAGTATTGGCCATTAATTGCAAAATACTAAATTAATGGCCAATACTTACTTCGTCATTCTCATAAGTCCATTATGAAACTTCAGAATTTAAAAATCCGTCAATAGATGTGCTTGCGATCAGTCCTGTATTGCTCCTCATATTATCAATCCGGCTTTGCAATGGTAAGTGCTCCGATGAACTTTTCGGTCTGGTGCCTCCGTTTCCCCTTCTTCATCACATCACTCGCCGAGGGTGAAGTCCCATTCACATCAATTGGACTCGTGACGGTCCTCCACGGTCCGGTTTCCCCGTACATTTTTATAGCGTACGTTCAAGATGTGAAATGAGCTTCTTCCCGAGGTATTCCCGGAACGCTATGACATGGGACTCTTCAATAAAGATGCAGAAAGAGGTCTCCTTCAAAGCCGGCGATGCATTTGCGACTGCTGTGATGTTGCAAATGTCCATAGACGATGGTGACCACTTTCCATCAGGTGACCCGCCTGTCTTATCGCTAGGTTAGTTACAAAAAAGACCACAAGATTTGATTGTGTATTGATGTGTTGATGTGTGTGGTTGATGCTTACTTTCTTATCAACGAGTTATTGTTGATAAGGATGTAAGCATATGACAATAATATTATGTGTTCATTTTCAGACGTACCGACTGTTCTCCTCAGACAACCAAAAGTATCGAAAACTGGTGATGAAGTAATACTTACTTGCGAAGTTACTGGCGAACCAGCACCAAATGTAAGATGGCTCAAAGATGGCAGATTGATTAAGCCAAACAAAAAATACAATATCGAGAACAGTTCGTTAAGGTCAGATGCAATCTTATTTTGAATAGTAGGATCGACAAATCACATTCTCACTTTAACGACTTTCACTTGCGTTCAAATGCACGTATCGCGATAAAACGCATATTCACCAAATCTACATTGTAAAACCCATCAACGATGTATATATCGTAGTACGTTCACAAAAACAAAAAAATACTTACAAATCTCTTCCCCAATTTAGCTTTCTACTTAATAATATATATATTTTTAGATTCAAAGCCGAGTTAAGCGACAATGGGCAGTATACTTGTGAAGCAAGAAACAATCGTGGAAGTGATTCCAAGACCGTTACAATTGCAATTTACGGTAATTTAATCAAAGTTTTCACACGTCACAGTCGAGCCTATTTCCCAAACTTGCTGGTTGAATCCGTGGAGGGAAAACTCTTCATTATACGAATGTGATAATTCTAGTATTGTATATAGAATGAGTAGTTAAAACTGTAGTATCCTGCTTCGGATTAATCTTCAGAAGCTTTAACACACCTGTAAAGGCAGGATTCATATCCTACTCAGAGCTAGTTAGAAATGTCGGTGAGCTGAATTGATTACATCTGTAGACTGTATGTAGGATAGTATGTAGGATTTAGGCACTTAACTATTACTTAAGCGACGTTTATGTGTGGAGGCGGATTTACGAACCTTTAGTGGAAATTTTATAAGCTTTAATCGAATAGTTAAATGTTCTAGTCTTTTACAAAATTTAGAGCTTCTACAAAATTTTGATACACATTTTACAGATTCTCCGAAAATCGATAAAGCCCAATCTAGTATGGAAGTGAAAGAAGGATCGGAGGCCGTCATAGTATGCAGGTATCTTATCGTCTTATGTATGCGGATATCATAAAACACACGCGGTCTATAAAATGTATGAATAATCGCAAAAAACGAATTGCATCGCATTGCACCATTAGGACGTATTTGCAATTTTATCCAACTATCTATGCAATATGGCCGCGTCACATTGCGTTATAATTAAAGACATTTATAGTTTTAAAATTAAACCATTAGAACTTTAAATTGTTTAATTGAATTTTTTTATCCTCAGAATAACAAAAGGATCACCCTCAACTATCATATGGAAATTCAAAAGACAAAACTCTAATGAATTTAGTACATTCCCTGGAACAGAGCAGAAGATCCACATTAATCCAGTCGGGTCGGACAATGCTGGCATTTATAAATGTCAAGCAGAAAATTCAGTTGGGACAGATTCTCATGAAATTACATTATCCGTACAATGTGTGTATATTTACCTACTTCTACGTGTATTTTCAACAAAGTGTTGTGCATTCATTGAGGTTTATTACTTATTACTTCATTTTTCTCATTATCTCATTATGGAACTAATGCATTTAAAAAAGGTCAATGGAGGTGCATGTAATCACCGCCTTACGAATATCCCTTTAGTGTTTGGCAAAGTGTAGATCTCTCGCTAGACGAGGTTGTCCTGCTCTGGGGAGCGGCCATGTTCCGCAGTGTAAGTTCCGAGCTTGTATATATGCCAGATATTAAGAAAACTTCGATAGCATGCTGCAGAATACTTCAAGCTCCATCTATTTTCGAATATGAATAGTCTCTATTATAACAGTACATAAGTAAATAGTACCTATTCTCAGAATTACTACATTAATAGAAATAATCGACGTGTAGTGTTAGACCATAATAAATTTCTGTATATAACTTATATCTAACATATTAAGCATATGAAAATAACTCATTTTTGTCCACGGCTTCGCTTGCTTTATTTGATTTAGTTGAATCTACAGGGAAATAATACGGTAATAAACTAATTCTTACTTAACCAACGTATATGAATGTAGGCGTATTTACGACTCATTAGCAGAACTCTCATCAACTATGGCTTAAAATTACTAATCTCACATTACACTTTTTCTCATGAAATTTAGACTCTATATGAAATATTGGTAATAATTTTACAGATTACCCGAAAATCGATAAATCACAACCTAGTATAGAAGTACAAGAAGGATCGAAGGTCATCATACCCTGCAGGTATCCAATTTTATTTAATATTCAAGTATCTATAAACTGAACTGGTATTATGAAAATTTACTTTATTCTATATTTACCATCCTCAGAATAACAAAAGGTTCTCCCTCACCAATTATCATATGGAAATTCAAAAGACAAGACTCTAGTGAATTTAGAAGCTTCCCTGAGACAAAGCAGGAGATCTATATAAATTCAGTCGGGCCGGACAATGCTGGCGTCTATAAATGCCAAGTGGTCAATGAAGCTGGAGAAGATTTTCACGAAATTAATTTAAACGTGCTATGTGAGTATGTCAATTTATACGCACAAAATAAACATAAATTTCGTTAGAAATATTAAACTCCTCCGCGTTTCCTATATTGTATTGACATAAAAACCCGACAATATCGTTACAGATTCCCCAAAAATTGACAAAAGATATAATAGCATTACAGTGGTCAAAGGAGCCGCGGCACACATATCATGCAGGTACCTAATTATTTTTAACTAGTGACCCAGTTGCGGTCGAAATTCGAATTCTTTAAAATTTATCATTGCCTAATCATAACAGATTACGAAAACTGTTTATTTCTATACATGGTTGACATTGTCAAAAGCGGGCAGTATGAATCGAAGCAATGTATATGTGTGTGTAATATTTATATTGATTATTTAATGTATTTTAATGCATTATTATATTAAAATATTAGCGTTCTGCACTTCGCCTACACATGAACTATAAGCGTGTAAAATTTCATACTCCTCCGTTAGCGTAATTTTCGTAAAAAGGAGTCCAAAGTTTTTGCTTCACGTATTAATATATAGATTATTTAGAAATTTGTAAACCAAAATGTTGTAATTCAAATTTCTGTTTCGTCCTCAGAACCACAAAAGGATTACCGTCGCCAATCATAACTTGGGAATTCAAAGAAAAGAATTCACATACATTTGTACGTCTCTCCGCAGCGGAGCAGACAGTTAAAATATATCCAGTCGATTTGACCAACGCCGGCGTTTATAAATGTCAAGCAAAGAACTCAGTTGGAACAGATTCTCACGAAATTACATTATCCGTACAATGTGTGTATATTCAATTACTTCTACATGTATTTTGAACAAACTGCTGTGCATTCGTTGAGTGTCAGTACTTACTTCATCTTTCTAATAACATCATTGTCGAATTGGTGAATTTTAAAACACGTCAATGAAAGTCCTTGCTATCAGTCCCGTTACGTATATTTATCAATAACGCTTTGTTAGTTAGTGATGTCCGTTACGTATTCTGACACCGGCATTAATGTACTGTATTAAATTACTGTATTAATAAAACTAACTAACGAGTTGTTTAAAACATAAGGAATTGTTTTGTGTACCACCCGTTGGTAAGACACTAATTTTATGAAAATAATACCGTCCTAAGTAGTGATAGCCCAGTGGTTTAGATTCCGGCCTCTCAGACGGGCGTTTGGGGCTTAAAGCCCAGACACGCACGTCAGATTTTTTGGAGCTATATGCGTATTATAGATTAATTATCATTAGCTTTAACGGTGAACGAAAACATTGAGAGTAAACCTGCGTACTTGAGAGTTCTTATAAAAAAAGCTCTCAAAGTTATGTGAAGTCTTCCAATCCGTACTTGGCTAGCATGAATGATGAATACCGTCATTTAATAATCTTCAGATGCCCCGACTGTTATCCTCGAACAACCAGAGTGGACAAAGGCCGGTGATGAAGTGACACTGACCTGCGAAGTTACTGGTGAACCGACACCGAGTGTAAGGTGGAGCAAAGATGGCAGGTTGATTGAACCACGTGAAAAATACATGATTATCAACAATTCCTTAAGGTCTGAATATAAAATATATCATATTATGATATTTTGTAAGAAAATATAAATGATATAATAACAAATTTCCTATTGACTTATTGTAAATTGACTAAAAATTAAATTAAAAGCAACAATATGACATGAGCTTGTCTTAGAAGGAATTAATTTAAGAGCTGAGTGTCTAAGGCTCGGACTACATAAGGCAATTTGCGAAATATTGAAAATACAAGACTTAATGTATATCTCTCTAAAGATAAAAAGGCATATCGCTCACCAAGATTAATAGTAAAACCAGTCAAAAAAGGTAATTGAAATCACTGGATGAACAAATCATCTTGTAATTTTTTTGTGAGTAAAGTTTCAAAACTCAATTGTATTTGAGTTTTAAAAATATGTTATGTAGCAATGTACTATGCGATTAAACTAAGAACAGAAATGACTTTCGGCCATTTCATGACGTTATAGTCGTTGTGAAAACTAAATAAATTAAAGCTTTATTTAAACTTTAAAAATGAAACTGGATATTTTTCTTATGTATAAAAATATTGTAGAAATAATTAAAGTTAATTGCTTTAAATATTTTTTACAAAACTTATTTTTCAGTTGAAGGATATTTTCATTCTTATTCTTAGTGTAATCGCATAGTATACATAAAACTAGGGCCTAGGTGGCTTTGCAAAATATAGTTATTAAGCATTCAAATAAAAATAAAAATTGAATAGAAAATTAAATATTTTAGAGTTTAGAGTTCTCTCAATTTTTGATCTAGGTGTGTGACATGTCTAATTAATCCAATGACAAAATGTAATAGCATTACTTAGTCAATTACAAATATGTACTGAAGAGATAATAAGGGCGTAAGGTACAAATAAAATATTTTTTTATATAAACCAATTTGTAACAAAATAAGGCAGATATAGGATTTCGAAAACTTAAAAGACCTTACCTAACAAAGGAAATAACCACAGGCATCAGTCTAGAAACATTCGAAACCAATTAAAACGGCGATAGATCGCGGTTTCGCAACGCACCGCCCTGTGGGGATTAGTGTAACAATTTGGGTGCATACCTTAGCACAATTACCAGTCGGCTGGTTCACGTTGCGTTTATCGAAGGCAAGATTGAGCGAGTTAGTTGACCGTGCCTTTCACGGAACCCCGGACACGCCCTACCGACTTTACCTTCACTCCACTTCTAGGTATAACTAGATACTTAAGCCATTATTCTCAGTTGATGTCGCATTAATCTACGCGCTTTCGCTACAATTAAACTGTGTTCACTTGTTTTGCAATGATTATTAAACCGCTTTGTGAAACTTTAATCGTCAGTAACGCGACACTCGCCGCCCACGCCTCGTCAACTCGACTCAACAAACAAGTCCTGTAATGCGACAACGCGGATCGGAGCAAAATGATACTCATTTCTAACTGTGATAATACATATTACATCGTGACTACAATGTTACGTTAGACGGCTCGTGCAGGTTGAAATTGAAAAAACTATACGATCGGATAATTTCGAAACGAATCGATTTCTGTGTCGAGTCAAGTTGTAACTCACCCGGTCATAAAATACATAACTGCGTACCTTTCGTAATTGCGGCAAAAACATAAAGCAATTAATTTAGCTCGCCGTGGAATTAAGAACAGAACAAGTACAGCCTCAAGCCGAACGAACGGCAGTAGATATTGTCGCGGGTCCGCGGCCTTCCTGTCTCGTGGTCATTATTCGCTAATTTCAAAATTAAACGCTTGAATCTCAATGCCAGCGCGCTCGACGTCGGCCGCTATGTACGATTTAATAAAAGGCAGGTGGTGGTACGCGGCACGCCAGTGCCGAAAACACTAGCGAACGTTTTTATCTCCGCCAGTCCTTTCACTCCACTCGCCCATGACAGTCGACGAGACTTATTTCAATTACAAAGAAAATCTTACTTAGATGAGTTGATTTGATCAGTGCGTTGTGTTAATTTAAGTGTTTCGTTGTGTAACGTAACTAAGAAGTGATGTTTTCTAAACTTTCAGATGGTGAGAGGGGCGGCGTTAGTGCTGACGCTAGCGCTGGCATGGGCAGCGGGGGCGCGCGCGAGCGTGCTGGTCCCGACCTACGTGCTGCCGCCTGACTCGTTCGTGCGCGATCAGCGCTCCCTCGGACCGCCGCCGGACTCCGATCCCGCGGAATCGCAACGGATGATCAAACGATTGATCGGCGGCCACTTGAAAATCAAACCCGACAAGGAATATGGTACGACGAAAAATTCTATCTTGTACGATGACAAAAGCGACAGCGGCAAGTTCGTGGGCGTGATCGCGTCGGACCAGTCGGGCGGCAGCGTGGGGTGGAATCAGGGCATTTGGGATGATGGAATGCTCATGTCCAGCGCCGGCGAAGGAAAAGAAACGGGAAAAGTGAAGGAAGACGAGGAAGATAAAAAGACGTTGTCCGATCAGGTGGCTGAAGGAAAATATGGTCTCATCCAGAACGAAATATTCTCAAAGAGTCCTAAACGACCGGGAATCGTCAGTTATGAAATAAACTCAGAGACGAGATCCAAGGACAACTTACAGAGCTTGGGAGGTCTTAAGAAAGACGAAATCTGGCTCGCTGAAGATCACCTCTTAGTACTGACGGGAGGATCATACCCCGAGCGGACGAAAGAGGACCGTAGGCCTTGGCCACCGATCGACGACTACGAAGCACCTAGAAGGCAAGTAAAGCTACCGCAGAAACCTAAAGTGCCACCGCCCTTTCCAGTACGACTCTCCGACGACGGACCGCTCGTCTTCCTTACGCCAAACGGCAGTGTCCCTGCGTCCATTTTCCCTCCCTTCTATGCGGGAGAGGGCGAAGGCCCTCTACCACCTCCGCCATTCCTTTTCCCAGCGGGAGCGCTCAACCCCACGGGTGATAATCAGGGAAACGTTACTACCGGGGGAGCGCCGCTGCCAATTTCTCCGTTCCCATTCCTACCTGGGAATGCGAGCGAAGGAGCATTCCCCTTCCTCGGACCCATGAACGGCTCTTTTCCAGAAGGTTTTCCTCCGGGCGCAGCGTTTCTACCACCACCGAGCAACCAAACAGACCTGTACGACGAAGACGACCCTTCGATATACTATCCGCCGCCATACAATTTTTCCTATCGCGCTGATTACAACAACAGCGTACCAGCTGGACCACTCGTACCTGGAATAATACTACCTCCACCACCCGATTTCTTCGCTCCACTCGAGGAAAAGACATCTACGGAAACAGTTAAACCAACCACAAGGCCAACTACAACTACATTACGTACAAGGCCAAAGCCCACGTCGAAACAACAGTTGCCGACAGGATATAGAGGCAAATACAAAACGAGACCGACAACAACCGAATCGATTAGAACCGAAGTTCCGACCACCATCACAACGAAGCCAGCAATTGATATTATTACGACGCCCAAGCACAGAAAACCACAGCGCGTTCAACCGTTGCCACCAAGAAATCCAGTGAGAGTACACAACCTACCTGATGAAATTATTACGAGACCCAAAACAGATAAGCCAGTGTACAAAACGAGAACAAAAGTTACGTCAAAACCTCTATCAGTCTCAGTTATTTACGATTATCCGGAACCAACTTACAATACAGAGACGCCCACTACATCAGAAAAACCTTACGTTATATATCGTGTACCGCAGAAGATAGCGAATGTAATTACTAATGATGTAGTAACATCGACGCAAGTGCCGCTACGAGCAGAATACTATTCTAACATACAAAACGACGAAGTACCTACAACTAAACTACAACCAGTGTACAATCAAAAACAAAACGAGAATGGTTTAGCTTCCTTCTACTTTTATGATGAACAACCGAAGACATCTCCAGCACCCGAAACATATTTCGACGGCAGAAACTACTACAAAACCGTGCCAAATCGTAACCCATTCGTGCAAAAACATAACGTTATTACTCAAAATACGCCACCCGAATACGCTCCGGCGATAGACGTATCATACGGAGCTATCGACCAATCAGACGCGCTGTTCTTATGGCCTCAAAAGCAAGGACCTCGTACGCTAACACAAGAATATTTCAGTATACAGAAACCAAGACCGCAGACACTTTACGCGCAACAACCAAAGCAGAGACCCGATCCGTTCTACCAACAAATAGCGGACATTCAACAAACTATTGATTTTTTCACAACTAAACGACCTAAAGCGCATTCGCATCGGCCGCATTTGAACAAACCGAAAGCGACCTCGCGACCAGTGTACCAATTCAGCTATCAATCTAATCCAAGGCCAGAACAAACTTTCCGCGCTCCAAAGTTGGATCCCGAACCGTTCAGACCTATGGTGAGCTACAGTAAACCTTTCAACTTGGAAAACGAATTCAACGCCATTTCACCCACAGTTGCACCTGGCTATCATCAACAGTACTTGATTGAAAACGTACGAGTAAGTACTGAAACTCCGACGTCCACTAGATATTATCCAAATATTAAGATAAGAGACGAAGATTATGATGACACTCCTGTTATTAAAGAAAATTCGCCAAAAGGAAACAGAAATCATATCCCGGTGTACACATCAAAACCGGCCTTACATCACGTCAACAGGTATCCCAGCACTACACCTAGTCCTATCAGCCATGGATATTACACAAAGCAAGATGAAAGGTACCTTGATGATATTACTAAGAATTCTTTCGACATTTTCGGTCAAAAACTTGAAGACGGAACGCAAGACGTCAACGGATTGGCCGTGACTCCGCCCCTAGGAACGATCAGAACGGAAATCGACAACAATATAAACCAACAATACGAGATTGTGGAAGCGCAGACACCTAATCCACCGTCTTTAGACAGAGACACTTTGGTAAACTACCGCTTCCCGCGTCCGCCGATAAACCCAGACAGTGAAATAATAAGACAACCAATACAATACAATGCGGCTGTGAGACAACAACAGCAACGACCGCCACAACAACAGAAACCCCCGTCGCTAGAACACGACACAGTCGTCAACGACAGGTATCCGCGTCCGACGGTAAATCCTGACAGCGAGTTCATACCGATCGTGAATCCCGCTTACCGCGCGCAGTTCCGACAGGCGAGCGAGGTGGACGACCTGAACGGCCCATCGTTAGCGGATGACACTAAAGTGAACAACAAGAACCCACCGCCCAAAAACCCCGACGCGGAATGGATAGGGCCGGTAAACACCGCGGGGGAAGGTAACGCGGGATCGCTAGTGTCGTATCGACTACCGGGCGATGGCGCTCACGTCTACTTCCTGACGCCACAAGCGGCGCAGGCGCAAGGTTCGCGGGACAGGTACCGCCACTACGGACGTTGAAACCAAAGTCTAGTCTGAAGCCGTCGTTCTCGACGATACGTGTAAATACAAAGCGCAAATGTGATGTTAATGTGTCCTAAGTAGAATAAGGTTTAGAAAGACTAGCGGAGCGTCCGCATTGCCATAAATATTTAACGCGTCTTATATTTTTTTTGTGTGATTAAAATAGGTGATCGGCGAACATTTTGAAACGAAATCTAGAACTGATATAAACTAGATAATATTATGTGCTATTTATTAAATTATTTTTAAGGAGACTGGTGCAAGAGTTAGTGATAGTTAATTTATTTATGAATGACAGTATTCTCGATGAACTCGTTGGAATGATATGATGTGATATAAAATATGGGATGATTGTGAATTTTGTTATAGTAGATGTAATAACGATAACAAATGTTATTATAATAATTGTTATACAAACATAACATGCAAAACATAATGTTTATGTTACTGTTTGACAAATAATTGTGATTCTGTACTGTATTTTGTAATACAACAAGATTTAGATGATATATTAAAGAAGATTAAAACATAAAAATGGTTTTCTTTCATAACCGAACGATAAGGTCAATAAATTTCTAATTTAAACCGACAACACGCACACACACACATAAACACACAGACACACACACGTATATACAAACACTCATGTGTACTACTGTGTACATGCAAGAGCAATTTATTATATTATACTTAATTAATTCGAATTTATTAAACATTTTAACACTACTTATACTTTTCAGTTAATATTTTTTTTGTGTCGGCTGAGACTGTGGCATATTACAATGTTCCCCCTCATAACATCCGAGGGAGAAGGAAGTACTGAAAAACAGCGCTACCTGAGCCTAAGGTGTCGGGTCAGCAAAAAAATTAAAACACTTTCCCTTACACACCACTAATGTCAAATGTGTATTTTTTCTTCTATCGTATATTCTGGTTTGTCACGGTATTTCTGTTTTATAAAATTAACCTTTTTTTGTTGATGTTGTGTAGGCAATGAAATGTATTTTTTTTATAACACACCAACATTTAAATATTAAAATGAATTCAATTAGCACTCGATACAAGCTATTTTCATAAATTGTAGCTGCAATTACCACAAGTAGCTACCATGACATAATACTAAACAGCATTACTTAATTTACAATTATTATACATGCAAATAGTTTAACTGACTAGCAATGAACTGAAATTACATAGTAAAGATTTATTTGGCCGTAAATCTTGATTTTAATAAGGATATTACGAAGTCATATTACAACCAAAGCGCGTCGTATCTTATTACTAATAAGTATTAACCTGCAATTTCCTGACTCACACTTCTTGGTTATAAGATTATATATAAACTAGCTGACCCGGCGGACTGCGTACCGCCTCAGAAAGTCGCCATCTCTTAGATAGTGGCATAGCTAGAGTAATTGGACATATTGGACAGTTGCACATCGCGGACGTTTTTATAGATATTTATAGGTTGTATAATACTGTAGAACATTTTTCTGTTCTATCATCAATAGTTTCGCGATGACAGATTTATTATGACATTTTTTTTCAAACCTTGGATTATATTATTGCACTTTTATTAGAGATCCCTATTTTTTTGAAAATGTAATATAGCCTATGTCACTCAGTGAAGATGCAGCTTTCTAATGGTGAAAGAATAATTGAAATCAGTCCAGTAGTCTTTGTGTGCAAAACATTACAAACATATATACGAAAACACAAATCTTTCCTCTTTATAATATCAGGATAGTTAAAAATGTTTTTTTTTTCACTAATATTCGAATTAAGAGAAAGACAGTTTTGTGTGTCATATTTACATGCAATATAGTCTACTTCTTGTCTTCTTAGTGTTCCGTACCTATAATAAAATGATTTATTTTAGTTTGTTATAATCGTTTGATAAAGGAGACTACTACAAGCTTATAAATAATAGAATTTTCAGTAATTGAAAACAGAATTTAAAAATTATTAACCTATAATTTAATTATTTTGTCTAAAGTAATTAAAATACACAGGTCAAAGATTAATTTCTAGCATGATTTACTAATATACCTTATTATTTTTAAGATTTAAACGCTCAAATATATTTTATTAAAAAAAATAGTAACCTTATCTAAGCCTCTAATTTTAATTGTTATTCTAATCTTTGTATAAATTTATTGAATAAAATAATTATTTTCAACATCTTACGCCAACTCGAAAGCTTACTTTCAATGATGATATCGTATCTCCCAAGAGAAAGCAAAATTTACTTTTAGTGATGAAAAAAATTAATTAGGAGCAATTTTAGGGGCTAAAAATATTTATTACAACGCTTTTAATGAGCGTTTATTTTTTTCACTTCATTAAGTCAGGGAGAGGCACTGATTTCGCTTTTAATTAAGTGAAACCGCAAAAGCCACATAGTTACTGATACGCTCGACTTGATTAATAAATTTTAATTAATTTCATTAATTTAAAATTGGTTGAAATCAGTAAAATTAAGTATTTCGAAAGGGCAAGTTTTTCACTTTCATCCATAAACAATCATCTATAATCAAAAATTATATTCTTGGCACAAATTATATGGCACTAGACCGGTAGATTCTACGATACTATTGGTTTCCTCATTAAAATGGAATGACTGCGCGGAACATGAGTATTATTATAAAACGTGAGAGTTATGAAGATAGTTTCCTACAGCAGATAATTCGTATAGAACACACAAACTGGTGTGATTGCCCTCGTACACGTCAGCACACGTCGGCAAAATTACAGGGAACAGTATAAAACTTAGCACTCCTTAGGTGTCAAAATTGCCGTAATTTCCAGGAGCGATGTCCACCACGCCTCTTCTTAAGCCGAGCCGACTTTTTGTCCATTTCAAAAAATTCAAACTCAATTTTTTTAATGATTTGTGGCCGCAGCCGATATTACGAAATTGGAAGATCGAAAACAAAACCCCGATCGATCGTGTGAAAATTATTTAGAATTAAATCCGCTGTTTCCTCCTTTACTAAATTTGTTATACATGTACAAAAAAGTTGTTCTTGATCTTAGACCCTTATTTTATATTAGACGTATCTTAAAAGATAAAAGCTCCAGGTTATCAATAACTCGCGTACCATAATTAATTAACCGCTGTCACTATGTAGTAAGTAACACTGAAACACGTAAGATCGTATAATTGCTTTATTCACACAATAATGAACGTTTCTACAATAAATACACTAGCTAATCAGCCTAACTTCGCACGGGTTATTGTAGTTTTAGTAATTAAAATAGCCTATAATAATCAGTGATATGTAGCATTCAAATGGTGAAAAAAATTTTAAAATCAGTCCAGTACTTTTTGAGCCAATTCGTTACAAACATACAAATCTTTTCTTTTTATCATATTTTTAGTAATTAGTAATTAATACAGTACATATAGACAAATTCAACAACTTCAAATGTATTCGGACGACTAGTGTAATGCTACTAATTTTAGAAGATTTAAATTATAACCCCCTGCAGATTATCGTCGGCTCCTGAGAGTGGATATAGACCATTTTAGGAGTCACTGGATACAATTCAACAATTAAACTATATATACACTAGTATCACGGGTACTCGCAATATATAATACTAGCAATAGCCCGCGGCTTCGACCGCGTAAAACGCAAGAAAAGCTCAATATTTTGCCGTTTTCGCAATATTTTTTATTGCTGCTCCTCTCCTATTCGTGTTACGTGATGTTATATAGCCTTTTTTCAAATCGGTCCAGTAGTTCCTGAACGCGCAGTTCAAACAAACAAACAAACTCTTCAACTTTGTATTATTAGTATAGAAGTATAGATTTAATTGCCGATATTTCGAACCAGTTATATGGATCGTGGTCATGGCGAAACTGCTGTGACGAGGACAAATTCCTCTACTTCTAGCGTTTTTCTTTCTTGGGTACCATATCACGACACAACACTTACTGTATCTTTTTGCACCGAACATGGCACTATTTCTGATTTACATAACTTTGAGCACTTTTTACAGTTATTATTTGCGGTTTGTATGATAAAATGAAATTTCAAGCCCGTTCCACGCGACTGCACAATATAATAATACGATGATTAGGAACGGAATAAAGAATCACATTAAATTATCTCAGATTTGCATGACTTTTGTCTGACTTCCGATAGCCAAAATCATTTTTTTATCTTTTGTAGATACTATTTAGATTAATTAGCCGTAATCTTTCACAAACACACGCGCACATGCTTGTTTGTTATTTTAAACTTAATGTTAATTAAAATATACATAAATTGTACTATTGTAATGTCGCTTAACATAACATATATGTCTTAGAGGATTTTTTTTTTAATTTTGTTGAAGTAGCAAACGAGCGTGCAGTCCTCCTGATGGTAAGTGGTCACTGCCGCCCATGGACATATGCGATCCACCACGAATAGTACTGCCTAAGAACTGTTACAGAACCTTAGTACCTAGTAGAACCTAGTCAAAGCTGGTCATAAATGCGTTGTAGTACAACCTCCGACCGAAACACAAATTTTTAGAAAACAACTACTACGCTGTAGAGATAAGTGTGGTAGTGTCATAGCTCCGGGCGATTCAAATACAGATTCTACGATACGATCCGTAAACAGGTATAAATTTACGCGCATAACTTAGAAAAATCAGAAATGCGTGCGTGGGACTTCAACTCCGATACTCGCGTAAGCGGCTGGTCTTAACCACTGGTTTATCACGGCTAAATATCCTTCGAATGTTATCTTTATATGTATAATTCCACTGTACGTGTCACTGAACTCCTCCTAAACAGCTGGACCTATTTGAATGTTTTTTTTGCATGGGCTTAGGCATGCAACCATGGCACCCTGGATGCTTTATATTCACAAATCAGCCCGAAAGATGATCCTGCAGTCGGTATCGTGACGCCTGAAACACAGGACTTTTAGGCGGAACGAAGTTCATCGGGTTAGCTAGTATACATATAGTATATAATTTATCCATTTTTTAGCAAACTACAAAGCACAAATATCTACATTAATTTACCATATGTCTGTCTCTACATTCTAAGCTCTACAATCACTCACAATGTTGACTCTATCAGAAACCGCTCCACCGCCTCTGCGTGTCTCTACCGCGGCTTGAAATAATATACCTCAGTCCAATACTCTATCTGGGAAATTATTCTGTGTACATTTTAAGCTAAGCGACTCTAGGATCTGCTTTACAACTCTACTATACGAATAAATAGACAAATTATCTGTAAATATTTATCTATATTACCATTACAAATAATATTTAGTAAAATTAAATAATAAAATTTAATTATAGAATTAAATTTGACTAAAAGCATACCTAACTTAATAAAATTAGAAAGAAAGAAAGAAAAA
>DWOP01000003.1:0-16752 GCA_018251135.1 Cephise aelius
TTGAGCCTATTCTTTTTCGCGCTTAGTTACGTCAATGTAGAATAACAACTCGGGTTGTCGTGAGTTGTCAAAGGTAATAATACGAATATAATAACTATAATAAGTGTTGAAATATGGGAATATGTTCATTCCTCGGCAGAATATTGAATGGTTAGATAAATATTTAGGTCTATAATATTTGTGCTTTATTCAATTATTACATACGTCACAGTCCAGAGTAAAGAGTAATAATTCTTTGAAAGTTTATATATTCTACATGAAACCAGCTATTTTTAGTATTGATGGATAAATAATATGATACCATTTTAGCTTCATAAACGTCTGTCTGTGCATCCCGGGACCACAATAGTCCTACGGTATCCCCTGCCTGTCGTAAGAAACGACTAAAAGGGGGCTTCCAGGGTTGCGGGCGGTTAGAGAGGGAGCTCGAACCGTCCAACCAGCGGCCCTGGAAAAGACGGTGTATGCGGCCATATGCCGTCGTAAGAACCTGATGGTGCAGGGAGAACACGAACATTTTTCCGAGTTGAGCCTGACCTGTGTGCCGTGTAAGAACACTCTAACTGAGTTCTGTTGGATAGCCCAGAGTGCTTCTTAAGCGCTGAGGTAGGCTACCAAGAGGTTCTCCCCCTCTCTTCTCTACTAACTCCTCATGGGTTAGTTGCGGAGAGCCAGAGGGAAAATTAAAAGCATGCTGCGCTCTTATGGTTCGTAATATGAATCTTAATGGCTCAACAAAGCTTACAACAACTTGACCCGAATTAAGTCGCCCGTATCAAAAGAGAGTATTCAGATTATAACAATTCTTTAGGAGTTTGAAAACCTCTGCCAGTGGTATTAAAAGTGGGTAGAAATCAAACATGGGGTATGTTTGTTTTTTACCCACGTCCCCTGTCGGTTATTTTTTCGCTATCGCTCCCAAGTTTTCGGGCACTATTAAAGGTTTACACCGCGTTAAAACCTTTGAAATTAAATAGACCTAAGAACCATCGATTTATTTATCTATATGGTCCAGTTAACAGGATGATATAATCCGAAAAATAAGTAGACACAGCATGCATACAAAATAATGAAATTAAATAAAAGAAGAAAATTAATAATAATCAAATTAAAAACTAAACTAATTAAAATACATAGTTTATGATGGTTATGTTGGTACATAATATGGAAATTTTGAAAAAAAATGTTGCTAATACTAAAATTCAATCCTGGTATGGATTCTAGTATATAATTTAAATAGGCGAATTAGACTCCTAAGAGATACTTGTTTCTACATATTTAACATCGCCGCCGCTAGCGTACTTCAGAGAATTTCTAAGCTTAAAAATTGTAATCGCCCGAATTGTTCCTATACAATTTATTGTATTGTCTATATGGTTATACTTCTTTGATGACAAAACAATCGTTGGCGGAACAAGTGGATTGTTATTTAAAATGAGTTTCATCGGATTAATTAATTAATTCACGTAATGTAATTAATTGAACATTATAAGTACTTTGTGCACGGCTCCAGGACCGTTGTTTATGAGGGTGAAACCAATTTCATCCCCAAATGCAGTAAAATTTAATATAAAGGTATTTTGTTTATTTAGTAGTTAGTACTGTTTTTCACAATTTTCTCCGCTTCAATGACAATATCTAAATTGGGTACTGGGTCTCAATCGAATGTCATTTGAAAAATGTCGGCATTTTTTTAATACAAAACTTTATCGAAAATACAGTTATAACACACAGGTTTAATAATAGTCTTAAATGGTTTCAAAAAAAGCATGGTACGGCTGTACCTTGGGGGCTTTGTTGTAACCCCAGATTGACCTCCGTAATTCTATCAAAAAACCTTTTAAACGTTTAACTCCCAATTTGAAGGCATCATCACTTTTAAAGAAATTTCAAAGATTTGTTCAAATTTCACAGAAGCATCTAAATTTTTCAACAGATATAGGTTTTTGTTGAATGATTCACTACAAAGACACTTTTATCAATATTATCTCTCATTATATAACTCATTAAATAAAACCTAAGAATGTAGTTTATTACCACGTTACATATAATTTATTATACTGTTACCTTGGCACGCAACGATGGTTGTCGCAGTGGAATCTTCGCAATGTGTCGCAGTTGAAGTTCGTACAGATCGAGCTAGCTTCATCTGATCCATCTCCGCAATCATCCGTGCCGTCACACAGGTCAGATTGTGACACGCACAAGTTGTTGGCACACTGGAACCTGTAAGGAAAATCATTATTATCGTCTTATAACACACGCAAACCGTATAAACTTTTATAAGGTTTATTTACCTGCTCTCTGGACAGTATCTACCTCCAGGGAACCGCGGTGGACATCCGATTTCATCAGACAAATCCCTGCAGTCCCTGTCGCCATCACATCTAAAGTATGCCGCTATGCAATGTCCTGATTTACATTGGAATGTTCCGTTCTTGCATTTAAAGCCACCGCATTCCATTTCATCTGTGTTATCTCCACAATCATCTTCGTGATCACATCTCCATCTAGACGAGATACATTTGCCATTTCCACACTTGAATTCAGACTCGGAACATTCTCTGTATTTATGCTGACAAACTGACTCCGTTTCGTCACTTCCATCGCCACAGTCGTCAGTGAAGTCACATAGCCATTGTTTCGGTATACAACGTTTGTTCTCGCATGTAAAATCTGTTTCGCTGTTACAAGATGGGCAATTTTCTGGAAGTTCATCGGAACCGTCCCTACAGTCGTCTTTGCCGTCACAGAACAACCATTTAGGTATACAACGGTAGTTAGATTGGCCAGGGCAACGTCTCCATCCGGTTGTACAATTCTTTTGTCGACACATGTAAGCTGGTTCGTCGGAATCATCTCCACAGTCATTATCGAAATCGCACATCCAAAGCTTGGGAATGCAGCGACCGTTTCGGCATGAGAATTCAGTATCAGGGTTACACGGTCTGTTGTGGCACATCGCTGGATCTTCGTCGCTATTGTCCTTGCAGTCCGTGTCACCGTCACACTTCCAGCTGTCAAGAATACACCTACCACTTGCTTTACATTTGAATTCTAAAGCTGGACACTCGTGCGCGCATTGTGCTTCATCGCTTCCATCTCCGCAGTCATCATTGCCATCGCAAATAGTAGCGGCAGGTGTACAGTTAGTATTCTTACATTGGAAAGATCCTGCTCTACAATGTCTAACTGGACAGTTGTCAGGTTCATCGGAACCATCCATGCAATCTTTCTCGCCATCGCATTTCCAGAACCATGGAATACATTTTTCATCGCGACCGTTACATCTGTGTTGACCGTCGGTACAATTTGCAATACAAGTTTTCATGTCTCGCGCTAAGTAGAATTGGTTTGGACAAGCACATTTGTATGTTGTTGCACCTTCTTCGCCATAACCTTCGATATTCAAGTAACTAGATTCATGTGGTGGAGCTATGAGACAGAGATGAGAGCATCCACCGTTATTTGTGCCACAAGGATTCGGATATGGTAACTGTCTTAATGGATGTACTACGTGAATGTCATAAGGACGGTGAGTGGTATTTCTGAGTATCGTTAAGTTTTCTCCAGAATGTTTATGTGCTTTGCTTATGGCTTTGAGGTTCCAATCAGTCCAATAAATTTCATCGTCGAATAAACTCAATGCAAAAACGTGAGGAACTTTACTACCTGATAAAACGATATGCCTGTGCTTACCTTCCAAGTCCGCAGAACCAATGTAATCTAGATGAGCATCAGCCCAGTAAATTCTATCTGTGAAATAATCTATAGTTAAGGCATTCGGCCAGGCGATATCATCTTCCCAATTCAAAATTGCTGTATAGTTGGAACCGTCCATACCCATTTTACCAATGTAGGCTTGAAGATGCCATGACGTGTAGTACAAGTATCCTGTCCCTGGATGCACAACAATAGCTCGAGGATCAGCGATGCCTGTTTTCAATGTTTTTCGCCTAGTTCCATCTAGTTCGGAAACGTCCAAGTTCTTTGAATGTCTATCTAGCCAATAAAGTTTTCTTCCAATCCAATCTATTGCGATTCCTTCTAGTCCATGCGAATCATGCCGTATAACTACTTCTTTGGTTGGATTTATATCGGTGTAATCGGATCTGTAGATGGTTTTAGCAGAAACATCTGCAAAGTACATTTTATTTTCACTAATATCAAAATCAATAGCCACTACATTCATGAGATCTTGGTGTACTAAATTATAAAGAGAAGCGTCAGTCGACATATTCCTGACATAATACTTATTGGTAAAGATGACCCACGCTGTAATGTTATCTTTTCTTTTACATGTATGTTCGTCAGGTTCTCTTTCGTAATATTGGTCATTACATTTACAATAGTAGGAACCGGGAGTATTAGAACAGTATTGAGAACAAACTCCAGGCGTTTCTATGCATTCGTCTATGTCTGCGCAGGCTTTGCCATCGCTGAGAAGTTTGTATCCTTGGTTGCAATCACAATAATAACTAGTCAATGTATCGATACACTTATGACCGCACTGATTGATTTCCAACTTGGCACATTCATCGACATTACAATGTGCAGGCTCATCAGAGTCATCCGAACAATCAGAAACTTTGTTACAAACCAGTCTATTATCGATGCACTGATCATTGTTACATTTAAACTGACCGGCGGGGCACGTCTTGTTTTGCTTAACACAGTCGACTTCGTCAGAATGATCGCCACAATCGTCTTCTCCGTCACATCTAAAGTGGTTTCGAATGCACTTGAAGTTTTGACATTTAAACTCTTGATCCGTACACTGCTTGTACTGTGTGTTGCAATGTTTGCCCTCGTCGGAACCATCTCCGCAATCATTGTCATGATCGCACACCCATCCGACGTTGATACATCGTCCGTTATTACATTGGAATTGGTCGTCGGAACAGGGTGTTGGAGTAGTACAATGGTGAATAGTAGAATTTTCATCGGCGCCGTCAATACAGTCTGGATCTCCGTCACAAAGCCACTTCTTGGGAATACACTGAGCTCTACCCCAGAATTTATTTTCCTGGCAAGTATACTCGGTTTCTGCATCACACTTTCTTTCGTTACATTGATGTCTGTCATCTTCATCACTGTTGTCAAGACAATCGTTATCCCCATCGCATATATATATCCTTGGGATGCAGTTTCCGTTATCACAGGTAAATAGATCACCGAAACATGTTCTACCTTCCGAACGACAATATTCTGGTGGTTCATCGGCCCCGTCACCGCAATCATCATCTCCGTCGCAATACCACGTTGCTGGTATGCAGCGATGGTTGGGGCAGCGGAAGCTGTTCTGAGGGCAAGTTCGTTGTGCGCAGTGTAGTGGATCTTCGTCGGAATTATCACCGCAATCGTTGTCCCCATCACAAAGCCAATACGGTTCAACACAAATATTGGTTTTTTCGCATTTTAAGTGGTTAGCCGGACAGGTAGTATTTCTCGGACAACGTTCGTGCGTCTCATCTGAGGTGATGTTATCTTTACAATCATTTATTCCATTACAAACTTGCGACATCGCTATACAACGAGAGTTGAAACAAGTGAATTCTCCTTCGTCGCACGGGGCATAGACGCAACCTTCCTCGTCTGAACCATCTTTACAATCGTTCTCG
Organism: Cephise aelius; assembly: GCA_018251135.1. Classification (NCBI taxonomy): domain Eukaryota; kingdom Metazoa; phylum Arthropoda; class Insecta; order Lepidoptera; family Hesperiidae; genus Cephise; species Cephise aelius. The sequence goes on from DWOP01000003.1 coordinate 5,622, forward strand.
TGATCACATTTCCAAGACTTGAATATACATCTGCCGTTATTGCAACGGAATTCGTTTGGCGAGCAGGAGTGATAAGCACAATAGTTCTTGTCTTCATCGGAATTATCACCGCAGTCATCATCGCCATCACATGACCACATGCGGCTGATACATTTACCGTTTGCGCAGAAGAATTTGCTCGGATCGCAGGTGATATTTTTGGCGACGCACATTCTCCCTTCATTGACTAATTTCGTGTTGTCATCGCATTTACATTCAACTGAATTATTTGGCGCGGGGTGGCAGCTCTGAGCACAACCTCCATTACTAATGTTGCAAGGATTATTGTGACATTTTTGTCTGCTGGTACTGTAAACATGTATATCTCTCGGAGAATCTTCGAGTCTCTTGACCATTTCGACCATATTTGCACCGGTGTGTTTCTCAGCTCGGTAGACCCCTCGTAGCTGTAAGTCTGTCCAGTATATATAGTCTCCAAACACTGTTATGGCGAATGGATAGATTGTAGCAGATATTAGTACTTCTCGATCTGTTCCATCTAATTTAGAACGTTCAATTTTTTCACGAACGGCGTCTGTCCAATAGAGCATGTTCTCATCGAAATCGATGGTGAGTCCACTAGGTTGGGATAGATCTTTGTCAATAATAGCTTTCTTTAGCGATCCTGCCATTGTAGTTCTATATATTTTTCCAGATGTACCGAAGCGACCCCAGTCGGTATAGTATAATGTTCCATTGCAAGGATCTACAACAATAGCCCTCGGTCGCTCTACTCTTGCAATCATAACCATTTCAGTTCCGTCGAGGTTCATTGCATAAATAGAATTGTTAGAGCTGTCCGTCCAGTAGATTTTCCTCTGGGTCCAATCGTATGAAATGCCTTCTGGATTAATGTTTTTGCTAATGATATTTTGAATATTTGCAGCATCCGGGTGATTGGCAGACATCCAAGCTATTCTAGCCCACGGGCGTATTTGTGTGAAGAATAATTTGTTATCGGCATAATCAAACTCGACACCGACAACGTTCGTTAAATTACCAATAGGTTTGAATGGCACGCCTGTGGATTTTGGATCCAAATTAACAGCGCGGATTTCTGTTCTCGTCGTGAATACGAGATATTCATCTACAACATCACACTTTTTAGGATTAGTAGAGGATATTTCACCAGTGGCACATTCACATTTGTGGGTATACCCTTTGTTAGCTTCGGGAGGATAGCTAAAGCAGAGTTGATCACATCCACCGTTGCCCAGCTTCCTACACGGGTTATTGTCATCCGTTGGTTGATTATTCACATCAAATATGACTATATCTCGTAACTTTGGTAGATTTGTGCGCATCTTCTCAGGCATAGACATGTTACCTGGTAATTTGGAAGCCTTATAAATAGTTTGCAAATTTCTGTCTACCCAGTAAACGCTTCCTGTATGTATAGCAATACCCATTGGGTTCGGAAGATTTGATCTGATTAGTTGTCTACTAACACCGTTGTACGAGATTTTTTGAATCTGATCCAATTTAGAATCGACCCAGTAAACATCATGAGTTAACATATCTATCGTCAAGTCTCTTGGGTTCGATATTCCTGAACTAACGAGTGTCTGCCAATTGCTACCATCGAGGTAAGCCTTTCCTATACGAGGATATTGACCGTAATCTATCCAGTAAAGAAGTCTCTTCAGTGGGTTTACTGCGAGCTCTCTGGGAGCATCCATCGTAGTCTTAACGAGCACTTTCCTGTTGGAGCCATCGAGCCAACTCATCTCAACATAATTTTCGTGTGGGAAGACATTCGTAAAATACAAATTGCCAGCGACCCAATCGATGGCCAACCCTCTGATCCCATTGCTACCGATGCCATCTTTAACCACATGTTCAAGTTCAGTGCCATTTGGCCTAATACGGAATACTCCATTCCACTGTCCCCTATTGAACTCTACCCAATAAATGTAGTTTTCAGCGAAATGAACGTCAACATGTAAGATGTGATGGCCCAGCCCCGTCACGGGAACCATGGCTTCGGCGCTGGTTTCTAAGCTGTATCCGCGTATGAGATCCAACTGTGAGACGACCGCGAAGGTCTTGTACGGCACGCAGTTCATTTCGTTCTCTTTTCTGTAGCCGATAGAGCAAGCGCACACTCGGGAACCGCCTTCACTCGGGATACAAATCTGCTCACATCCGCCATTATTTTGATAGCACGAATGGTGTATCATTTTTCTCTTCTGGAATATCGTCAATGACTTCAAGTCACTTTCGTTATCCAGTATGACTTTGATGTTGTCTCCGTTTGGTAAATCGGCTTTAATAATTTTCTCGTGTCGTGGATCCAAGACGTAGAGCCTCGAATCCAAAACGGCAATAACTTTGGGATACGATATTGCATTGTCTTCTGTAAGAATAGTTTTTCTGTCATTCCCTTCAGTGTTCACACTGTTGATTGTCGGCGGATATTGCGTACTGAAGTAGATTATCTTCTTTTCGATATCGATCGCAACAGCCTCCGGTCTTTCTATGGTATCTACTAAAATTACAGGATACGATCCGTCCATATTCGCTTTGCCAATTTTAGCTGGTACTCCGTATCCACCCTCATCGGCCCAGTATAGTTTACTGAAACAAAAACAAAAATATCAAAAGTTGTATTGCGTTTTTTTTACACAATGTCGGTTTTAATAAACAATTTCCTGTACGTTCTCACCCTTCAGTGGGATCCAGGCATAGCCCCTTAGGCTTGGCCACCGACGTCTTGCTGCCATCATTGGCCAATACGATGCTCCTGTACTTCACTTTTCCATCGACCCTGATGAGCTCGATGTTGCTGGCGACCCTGTTGGCCAGGAACAGGTTGCGGCCGAGCCAGTCGAAGGCGATGGCGGAGGGCGCGCCCACGATGCCGGTGTCCTGTCCGAAGAACTCCATCTTGTTCCCGCCGCCGTAAGGCATGCTATATATAGTACAGTTCTCGTCGTCGCTGTCTCCGGATATCGCTTGGAGCCAATACAGCATGTGCCCTTGACGGTCGTAGTCTAACTGAACGCCACCTATAAAAAATAAACACGTATCATTCATTGATTTCTTAGGTTTTACCATAAACTTAGCCATAATACCAATTTGTGTCAGTTACCTTGAATTCCAACAACCGGCGGCAGTTGTCCGGCTCTACCCGTTCCGTCGGTCGCCAAGTCGATAATTTGCGATCCTTTCAGCACCATTAAATATGACGTTTCCTCTGAAAATTTAAAATTCTCACTTAAACTACATCCCAATTTATCACAGTAAAAGGAACTTATTTTCACAGGAAACGAATTTATTACCTTCAATACATTTCCCATCCGGTAGTAATTTAAATCCTGGCTTGCACATACAAGTGTAGCCAATTGTTTTGTTGGGACTCAGTAAGCAGAGATGTTGGCAAGAGTCCTTATTGCACGGAGAGGGATACTGCGGTTGCAGTGATGGATGGTGCACGTGGATCGAAAGAGGTTGTGATATCAAGTGTGAGACCACAGTCTGGTTGGTGCCCAAAAATTTGTGAGCAGACAACACTCTGTTTAACTGACGATCAGTCCAATATAACGTGTCTTCGAATAAAGTTAGAGAATGTGGATGCAAGAGATAATGGCTTCCGGCTAGGACCTGTTGTCGGCCTGAACCATTGTAGTAGCAGAAATCTATAAAGTCCAATTTCGAGTCAGCAAAATAAACTCTTTGGGTAGCTGTATCTAGTGTCAGTCCATTTGGCCAATATATTTTTGTAGTAATAATAGCCATGCGTTGGGTACCGTCCATGCCTACTCTTTCGATTCGAGGATTTTCTCCCCAGTCAGTCCAGAACAACCATCTCGCGTTCGGAGCAGGATCCAAGCACATTCCTCTGGGCTGCGTGATGTTCCCGCTCATTAGAGCTGTTCTTGCGCTACCATCTTCTTTGGCTACTTCTATTGTATTTAGTTTACTATCCAACCAGTAGATATTTCCACCCACCCAGTCATAAGCCAAGCCTTCGACTAGATCTAGACCCGTGGAGATAATAACTTGTGGTTCACTGCCACGGTCTAGTCTAGATATCTTCTTTAACTTCATGTCAGACCAGAATATCGTTCCCGTATGCATGTTCGAAGCGGTCGCTACGACATTCTCAACGTTTATCGGTACTCTTTCGAGTCCCTGTTCATTCAAGTCGGCGACTAATATGGAATGTCTATTGGAAATTATCAAGAAGGCACTGGAGTGGTTGTTCGCTTTGCAGGAATGCTTATCGCTAGCCAACTGGTAACCGTCAACACATCCGCAAAAATAGGATCTCTTCGTGTTCGTGCACGTCTGTGAGCAAAGTCCTGGAGGGTTGCACTCGTCGATGTCCTTGCAATCGAAACCATTGGGTTCCAACTCTTCCCCGCTCGGGCAGAGGCAGATGGCTCCGCTCGGTGTTTGCTTGCACTGGTTGGAGCAGAGGCCAGTTCGGTGTTCGCATTCGGCGAAGTCGCAGCCGGGCCCTTCGTCGGCCCCGTTGGGGCAGTCCATATTTTTATCGCACACCTGTGTGATGTTAACGCACCTTCCGGTGACACCTGGGCACGGCCATTTTCCTGAAGGACATCTGTAATATTAAGTAAATTATATTAGATTTCCATATATATGTAGTTTTTTTATGAGTTCAGGAAAATATGAAAAAAATGTAGTCTCAAGTTAGTTACATGAGTAAAAAAATCAACTGTAATAAATATAGTTATGTGTAGTTAATGTAAAAATTTCACACGAACATCTCACATGCGACACATAAATTATGCTTATCAAACTTAAGCAACCAATAGAGAGTAATACTATAATAGCGAACTAATCTATTCGTAATAAGTTTACATCGTGAAACAGCCTCTAAAAGCGGCGGGCGAGGGGGTCACCTGAAGACGGGCGGCTTGCAGGCGAGGTCGGCGGCCTCGTCGGAGCCGTCGCCGCAGTCGTCGCGGCCGTCGCAGACGTAGGCCTTGAAGACGCAGCGCGCGTTGGCGCAGCGGAAGTGGCCCGCGCCGCACGCGCTGGCGCCGCACGAGGCCGGCTCGTCCGACAGGTCCTCGCAGTCCGGCGTGCCTGCCCGACGACCGCACGTCATTAATGCAATCCTCGATCGAGGAAATAAACATAATACTAATCAATTCAATGTACAGGTATATTAACGTATGTATATTAAGCTTCCTAAACGACGACAAAAACCCTCCGCTAAACCGAGTACGGATAATATTTATATTTTTACAAGTAAACATATTAACCAAGGAATCCATCGGATGCACTACTCTTGCAGTCGACCCATTTCCAACGTATAATCGTTTTACAGCGATCCATTTTGGTTAGAAAGATATGATTGACGTTTGTACTTTTAACAGGAGACCATTTTGACCCTCGGGGGTAGCAATATATTTATGATCAATTTCGAACAGTGAAAATTTTGCGGTAGGTAGATAAATTGTGGCCTTATAGGTCCGTCAGTTTCCAAGAAAAGTAGCTATAACATACGGCCATGACGGTAGTCCAAAAAAAAGATTTTTACTTATTGACTACAAAATCCACAAAAGGATCGAGTCGCAAGACAGCATCGCAAGTACGTACCGTCGCAGTACCAGGTGCGCGGGATGCAGATGCCGGAGGCGGCGCACTGGAACTGCTTGTCGGGCGCGCACTGGTGCGGCGCCAGCGACGGGCAGCCCGCCTCGTCGCTGCCGTCGTTGCAGTCCGGGATGCCGTCGCACTTGTACGCCTCCTGCGCACCGCCACACAGTCGTACCGACAGTGCATACGTGCGCACTCACGCACGTATATACGTAATACGAGTGTAAACATACAAAAACACTTATAAGCACACGCATGCAGTTACGCTCACACAATAACGAGAGCACGAAAAACTATTAAGTATTTTTAAAAATTCTGAAGTGTATACTACACGGAAATCAAATTCCACACGTTAAGACGGTAAACCGTTAACTTGCCACGTGAGCAATAACACCTATTAAGCACCACATTTTTAACCGACTTCAAACGGAGGAGGTATTCAATTCAACTGTATTTTTTTTATTTATTACCTCAGAACTTTTGACTGGGTGAACCGATTTTAATAATTCTTTTTTTATTTGAAAGTTAGTGTTTCCTGTGTGGTCCTATTTTAATTTGGTCCAGTTCTGACAATGGCATCCATGTGAAAACCATAAAAGTCTTAAATTTGCATAAGTATGTGCGCGACAAATAGACGAATAACTCAATATCGCGCCAACGGATTTCGATGATTCTATTTTTATTAGAAAGGATGTACTTGAAGGGTAGTCTGATGAGAGTTTGGTAAATTGAAGCCAGTTTTTTTTCTTAAAATCTTTAATTATATGGTATTAAATTACAAACAATAAATTTTAGTTTTGAAACATGTTCTTTTTTCTAATCTAAAAATAATTTTCTAATTATCCTCTCTCACAATTCGCCATAAGATAAAAACGCCAACTAACGCTTTAGTAGGGTCTATCTTGGGACCACTTTTTTTCTTACTACCTTTTAAAACTCTACAAATTTTGAAAGTGATCAATATCTCATTTTAATTATATTTTCAATAAAAATTATACTCAATAATCACCTGCACACATTGCTTCAAATCGGCGCACTTGAATTGACTAGCGAGGCACGACACTGGCGGACAGTCGGCTTCATCTTGCTTGTCGTAGCAGTCGTCGTCGCCGTCGCACACCCACGACGCGGGGATGCAGTGGCCAGTGCGAGGACATGTGAACTGACACAAATATCAAATATTAAGAATATTTTAATATCGCACACAGTATAAGCATGAACATGGCATGCATTCATGTATTTTAAAATATAATTACATACATGATTTGTTTATTAAATACATAATTATACTACATTGAAACATTCGACAATAAACAAAGTAAGCTTACTATAATACATAATATAACACAAAAAATTATAATATTAAATATCACGCTGTAGATCGCTCAATTAATTACAAAAACTATGAATGATTAAATTTGAACAAGAACAGAGATAAATAAAGTCAAAAGAAAAAGTGAGACGATGTCGCAAGAAAGAGAATAATGATGGTAGCGATAACAAATGAAAAAACTAAACACCAACTTACCTGGAAGTAGGCACAGGTTTTTTCAGCGCAGTGCGAGCCCTCGTCGGATCCGTCACCGCAATCATTCTCCGAGTCGCACTTCCAGGTGTTGGGCACGCAGCGGCCGTTGTCGCATTGGAACTGCGAGGAGCTGCAGGTCACGTTGACGCACCCCGTCTCGTCAGAAAAATCGCCACAATCGTTCTCAGAGTCACATTTAAACGTCGCGGGAATGCAACGACCAGATTTGCACATGAATTCCGATACGCTGCACGTAGTTTCTAGAATTAAGGGACGTCCCCTTGTTATAAAAATAGCATGAAACGAACGTGTAGTGAGAATGGAAAATAAAACGAGGCGAATAAAAATGCAATTTTATTATAAAAGATATAAAAGAGTAAATGCCATAGGTCGACGTGATATCAAAAATAATCTCAATGTGGTAAACGTAACGTAATGTAATAGCTAATGCAACTTACTCGTGCAATTCTGTTCCTCATCGCTGTTATCCAGGCAGTCGTCGTCGCCGTCACAAACCCAACTCTTTGGAATACAACGTTGATTATTACACGTAAAGTCCCACGTATTGGGACACGCTTGTACAGGTGGTTCGGAGTTGGGATCCGCGATGCAGCTGACGCTATCTGGTGCCAACTTCTCCCCGTACGGGCAACCACATTTCACAGTTAATAATTCCGTATTGTTCCTCGGTATGGCGAAGCACAGTTTCTGGCAGTTCCCGTTGTTATGAGCGCAGGGTTGCATCGGATCTATTTTCTGAATATCTTCACTGTACACCTTGACGCCATAAAGTCTGTTCGTCTGTGGTTCTCGAACCATAATATCCTCTTGCTCACCAGTCAACTTGTGTAAGCGAACAATCGCATCTAATCTCCAGTCGGTAATGTACATAAAGTCTTTGTAAATGACAATCGAAAACGGATGCCTAATTAGTCTTGAATTTACTGTCTTAACATCGGTACCGTCGAGCTTAGAATGCTGTACGTGATCTAATAAAGCATCGCACCAGTACAATCTGTCTTCATCGAAATCTATCGACAACCCATTAGGCCAGCCTAACGTAACATTTTCGAAGACAAGCAAACCACTACCATCTGTATTAGCGCGACTTATGTTCGCTGGACGATCCCATTCCGAGAAGAAGATGAATCCTTTGTTGGGATGTACAACGATAGCGCGGGGTCTTTTCAGATTCTTCAAAAGTGTCCTTTTGTATGAAATATGTCTTGTCGACAACACATTCAGTGTTCCTTTCCTAGAATCGATATAGTACAGGTTCTTCGAAGCCCAGTCCACCGCCAAACCTTCGACGCCCTCATTTTGAGAAGCGAGTACGATTTCTCTAGTAGATCCATTTCTATGTACTCTGTAGATGACGTCTTGCAACACGTCCGAATAGTAAATGTGCTCATCCCGAGAATCAAAATCTAATCCGACGAATCTGGCTCTTCTCGATACCACCGGCAGAATGGCATCACTAAAACCTTCTATAACTGGGTTCAATACTTTTCCTTTGATAAACCTTTGTTGAGAATACATAAGGAATTCCTTAACGAGAATACAGTTTCTTAAATCCATTTCCAACCTGTAACCGATGTTACACGCGCAGCGGTATCCTAAGCCACCGTTCTGTAACGCAGTGACTATACACATTTGTTGGCAACCACCGTTATTATTGCCACAAGGATTGTTAACTGAGGTTTGTTTAAGGGAATGTATCACAGTCACAGCTTTGGGGTCCCTGATATCTTTCATTTTGTATATAGCTTGTATACTAGAGGCTCCTTCATATTTATTTACAGAGCTGAGTCCTTGTTTAGTGCTATCCGACCAATACACTCTGTCTTCGAACAGAGCCAATCTGGAAGGACTTGGCACTTGTTGGCCTCGTAGTACTAGGAACCTATAATTACCCTCGTAATCAACTGTCTCTATATAGTCCAATAGCGAATCGCACCAAAATATTCTTCGAGCAATAGTGTCTACTGCGATACCAGAAGCCTTGTACGTAGCTTCGGATACTATCGATTTTGAATGTGTTCCGTCCATGTTTGCTCTAATGATCTGAAAAATAAGTTTCATTGTAAGCTGATCAAGTACATGGCTCAAAAACATTATCATCTTGCACTGTTTGCATGTATATTATCTTTTTAAATTTGTTGACTTTCTATTAAGTGACTTTTGCCAATTATTTCGCAAAAAATAATCGAAAATATAGATATTAGGATTTATAGTGTTTGACGACCTGCGTGGCCGTGCGGTTACCATGCCGGACCGACACGCAAGAGGTCCCGGGTTCGATTCCCGGCCAGTCAGATATTTCAATGATGAATTTATATTTCCGTTCTGGGTCTGGGTGTTTGTGCCAATATCTTTGTGTGTCCATGGCACCCACGACACAGTGAATCCTAGTGGGGGCTATGAGTGTAGAAAGCGTTTATTTTATAGTAATGTTGCCCTTTATGATCTACCTTCTAACCGTGTCAAGTTAATCAAAATTATTTTATCTAAATGTCCTTATAATAATTTTCTGCCTTAATTATCCTTTAAATATAAAATTTTACAGGTTCACGTAATGTTATATTCGAGACCTTAAATTATGAAATTTACCAAAATCCTAAGTCCAGTCCCCTAAGAGTAAAGACTCACTTGACTGCTGTCAGCGACGAACATGAAGCCGAGCGTGGGGTCGAGCGCGATGTCGGCCGGGTTGGTGAGGTTGGAGCCGAGCACGACGGCGTGCCAGCGGCCGTCCAGCTCGAACACGTCGATCTTCTGCCCCACCGCGTCCGCCACGTACAGCTTGTCGCCCACCCAGTCCACCGCCAGCGCCACGGGCGCCCACGACCCCGCGATGCTGATGTCGTTGCCCACGTAGCCCGAGATGCCCGCCGGCTCGTTTAGGTGTTGGGTGTGGATCTAGACGATTGTGTCAACGGTCAGTGTACCATTATTATAATGCTTATAGTCAGCCACGACCATCTTTCAAAATGAACCTAGCGCGATGATGCCTTTGAAACCTTTATACGGTACCCTGAAAATTTTTATGGGCATCGATTTTTGTTTTTACGCGTATGATAGTTATAATTCTCTAACGTACCTCGTATTATACTTTTTGTTATCGATATTTAGATTACGTCGTAAATTATTACTGTTAGTAACTAGCTAATTACTTGGGTTGTCAAATAACTTTCTGTAACTTTATTGTAATCATAAGTATATTTTGGCGAAAAATGAAAACTGAACATTTTATTGTGTGTGGCCTTGCCAGATGGAATTTACTAAATTGAATAACTAAAAGTCGCTCAAATTGTTGTTTCTAGTATTGGACAATAATAATTCAATTTTTAAGATACAAGAACTGAAATTAGAAGACCCTTGGGCCCATCGTTGTGCCCCTCAGGGACATGTCTTCAAAAAGGACGAGATGGGCCGACGATGTGGTCTAGCACCACCTGAACATATGCAGGCTGTGTTGAAGAAAGCGGCCGAGACTGCTAAAGAGATAATAAGCAAGAAACATGTAAGTTATACAGCTACTAGCTGACCCGGCGAACTTTGTAACACCTCAAAATTTACAACACACATTGGGAACCTCTAAAATTGTCAGTGTTTTTCTACTATGTTATGCATATCTAATATCTTTAAACGAGTAATTCTTATATACATATATAGTTATATATCAACGACCTCGGAAACGGCTCCAACGATTTTTTTGAAATTTTATATTTAGCGGATTTCGGGGGCGATAAATCGATCTAGATAGGTTTTATTTTCAGATTCAAAATGTCGTTTTAACCGTATTTTCATTGAATAAAAACCTGCGAGTAATAAATACTATTTTATAAACAATGTTGTAAAATAGTATTTACTACTCGCCAATAGATGGCAGTTAGAGCATGCATAGTTAAAACACGGAGCAAAGCTCGGTCATCCAGATATCATTATACATATAAACCTTCCTCTTCAAGCACTCGTATCTGTTAAAAGAAA
>DWOP01000004.1:0-16237 GCA_018251135.1 Cephise aelius
ACACCGAGCAAAGCTCGGTCATCCAGGTACTGACATTTAACTACCAATGTTCATAAAAATATAATTTAATATTTGCTGACAAAATATTCTTATTTTGTCAAAATTATTTGTATTATCTATTTACGTCTTGTATCTTGACGTATCGAAAAAAAACGTTGTTAATAAAATTAGTGACACTAAAATACGTATCTAATAACTTCTGTATATAGAAAGTCGCTATTCGCGTGGGCGATGTTTCCCACCTTCAATTTGTGCATAAATGGTCTCTATTCATTGTTTATTCACATTTATGGAATTCTTCGGATTTCACTCCTAATGGCTCATTGGGAAAGTATTGTAATAAATTTGCTTATTTATAGAAGCGACCACCACCGTTGTTAGTGCAGAAAATGTTTTAATGAATGTCCTAGCCTAGATAATTTGTTTTAGAACTGGCTTTCAAATTGGTATCTTGAAAGATTTTAACCAATTCTTTAACGAAGAAAACTAAATGCTGACATAATTAACACTTACAGAATGTTTGATTTCTAATTGGTTTCAACATGTTTGCTGTCCCTGAAGAATGTACGATTTAACGATGTTTGTATCAAAAACCTGATTTATCATTTGTTAATGTTTCTAATTTTAAAGTTTAAAGAACCCAGAAGTATATAATTTATATGATGTGGTTACATAAATGATTTAATTATGGTTTTAAAAATAACATTCTTTATCCAATCTGGTCTTCGATTATGCAATATCAGATTGTAACTCGGTTATCTGATACACATGTCAATCTAAACCTGGTTTACACAAGAGGAGTGTTGGATATGATCGAATACGATTGCGATCATACGTATGTCGTTTGCGAGAAGCTTCTATATGTTTCTCGCCAAGTTCTGTTTACACTACGGCCTGATTGATTTCAACAAGAAGAGATGTTGAAAGTCACGAGAGAATCGTTTGACACAAAAACATCTTTCGACACTTGACACACGGCCATTGGATCTCTATTATGGTGACCAGACAACTGATGAAGATACATGTGTATTTCTAAATACGTACTTAAATAGACAAATTTACACCCAGACACAAGAAATGCTAGCGCTTATCACACAAATATTTGTCCTGGATGGGAATCAAACCCACGATCTACGGCGTAACAGTCAGGGCACTAACCATTAGACCAAGAGGACTGTGAAATTAAATGAATTGAATGAATTACAAAATCATGCAATTCTTTTAAATTATTGAACAATGTCATAGTTCAATATAAATCTGGTTGTGATGTTTGCGAATGGGAAAAGGGATGATGATTTAATTGTGTAAAGTTATGGATATTTTTATGTTTCCTCTACTAATCTGTGTAGTTACCAGGTCTAGAGGTTCAAACAGTTGCTATGCTTTAGCTTCCATCTCACGATGGCATTAAAATATACTAATATGGACTTTAAGTATTAGAATACAATGATAATGTCCCGCGCCTTAGTGTAATAGAATAGCTCACGCAATTCTTTCGTTTCAACATCAATGTACATTGCATCTTAACGTCTACTATATCGTTATCTATAAACCGGCACTGGGTTTTATCACTCGAAGCGATCGTAATTAGCAATGATATCTTGTTATGTAAAGTTTTCAAAATATCAATCGCAGCGTGACTCTCCGATATAGTACGGCCGAATTTAGTACCAGAACAAACCGGACTGGGTTTGTGTACGGTAAGATTATTGAAAAGGTTTCTGTTGATCTTTGTATGTATAAAATAGCTTCGTGTATTAAACGAATTGTAAGTAGTAGATACTATACAATATCAGTATAAAATTTGCCATAATTTTACTTTGTTGTGTTATATAATGCAAAGTATTGTAGTTTGTTCTATTAACATAGCACTTCTCTTTCTTCTGTCTTGTATCTGCTGTTGCATGTAACAGGTGTACTCCTGATTATGATGAAAATCCAAAAAATGATGCTTTATGAGTGTATTTTTTTGTGTACTTGTCTTCTATTTCCTTGTGTGTGTCTATTGCTTTTACGTATCTTATCACATTCTTATCATTAATCACGTGTATTTTCGACTTATATTTTTTATTTCATCATTATTTTTTAGCGTTAACGAGTCTAGTTTCAAAGTTATCTTCAAAATTAACAATCGCAATCGCGGCGAACCATTAGAATATTTTGTATTGAAAGAATTACCCAAGTTAAGTTATGTCAAAAATACACTTGAAAATAGTAATTCAAACCATAAAGTACTACTTCTTTTTATATATTTTATACTTATATTTTTTCTTTTCTGTCCCTAGAGCACATTCGCTTCGCCGCCGCCTTCGCCTAATACGAAACTGGTACACTTAAACTACTAATAGACCCTGGATGTACTCATTTCATTTATTAGTACTAACTAGATGTAGCATTTACCGATCCTTAATACCACGTATCAGTCCATTATCGGTTACAGCTATCGTTTAAATTATACCGAATAGTCATACTATTCTCATTTGCTATTTTTGTTCATACAATTCTAGCCTTTATTCTTATCGTTATAAAGGTACATTAAGAGTGCTATTTAGAATGGTACAATAGCTCTAGTCCACTGCATACAAGTTTGACCGTAAAACGTAAAGTTTTGCTGCCGACATTTAGATTTCTACGCCAGATTAAAAATGCTTGGACGTAGAGAAATGTTTTTGTAAACTGCTAAATGCGTATAACGTTAGTTAGAAATAGTCAAGATTAAAGATAAACCTACATGATCCCCGTAAGATGAAAATATAAATCCGAACTTTATTGTTACGTAGATATAATATATATTTTACGTAACAATTCACATTTATAAAATGTTGAACATGAACAAATGCATTAATTAATTTGAATTTTGCTTAAAAACAACGCAATTTATTGGTGATAGGCTATCGACACGTAGAAGTTTTTATGCTATTAATCATATTAATCTATTTGCCGTATCATAATGTATAGGTATTATTCATTGTTAAAATAAAGTAGATAGAATATTCTAGAATATTTATTATTCGATTACCTTCCTTATTAATTGTTTTAAAGCCTCAAACTTTTATTGCTATTTGCACTTTACCTTTTCTATATTGTAATTTAGGATAGAAAGTTAATAAGCGACGGTGAGCTCGATAAATAACTGTATTTTGAGGTAAGGGATACAGTTATTTTATTTTTAGTTAATAGACGTTAGTACAGATCAAAGAATTGTTCGCTATTTCTAATTTAGTTTGTAGGCAGAGTATTCTCTTCAAAAACAAAAAGACTAAATCATATTATTTTATTTATTCGAGCAAACCTAAAATAAACTTTTCTAGGCTTCATACCATCACTGCGTGACACTCTATCATCCCATGAATTCCCTTTTTTTACTTACCCCCAGTAATCTTCTTGCAACAAAATTTCCTTGCTAACTCGCAAGAATACGGACTCGTATAATTTGCTCATCTCAACAGTTGAAGTTTACTTTTTTTCACTTAACGACCACTTAATGTCGTAAAGTTGGAAACAAAATCTTTTTTACCATAAAATGCAGTCAGTTACCTGATTTTCTCGGCGTTACTTTAACGACTATTAAATTATAAGGAATCGTTGAACCTGCAACCCAGTTCAAGGTGATTACAAATAAACATAGTCAGTCTTTGTCAATTAAATCTTCTTACGCAGAAATATAGTCCTGTTGATACGGTTGATGATTTTGGTTCCGATATATTAGTTTCAAAATTTATAACTCGTATAAAGTCAAAGCAAAATAATTACAATAAAAAGTGACCTCAACTCACCGTATCTTTGTTTATCATCTGCATCTGAATGTTGTGGATAATTTTATTGTCAATCTATTTATTTCTTATTACAGCGTTTTTATCTTTATTTGTTTATGTATGCTCTTAAATAGCGAAGGCGCCTACATTTATTTCTGTCTTAGTACAGAAGTGTAATACTACTGTGTTCTGATTTGTGGACGTTGGAAGGCGTACATTTGCCTTTTTCGGTGCATCTTAATTATCGGCAATAGGAACGTATCTATGATAAATTTTAGGTAGAATTCATTTTGCACATAGAATTCGTTATAGATATCCATCAAATGCAGACTCGGCAGTGATCACCTCAGGTGGACAGTATGCACTTTTTAAACGACCTCAAATAAGGAGGAGGTTCTCAATACGACAGTTCTTTTCTTTTTCTTTTTTATATTTGTAGCCTCAGAACTTTGGGTGAAGCGATGTAGATGATTTTTTTATTTAAAAGCTGGTGCTTCCCATGTGGTCATATTTAAATTTAGTCAACTTCTGACTACGGCATACATGAGAAAACCATATAAGTCTTAATTTGAAGTTGGTCTCTTTTTCGTTAAAATTATGTTATATAAAAATGTCAGAATCTGAAGCCTCTGCATGTCAGACCAAGAAAACGAGAGATCGAACGTAGTCTATTGAACCTGCTCCATAGTAGCAGGAAAGTCGTGTAACTACAAACGGCTGACTGGCGTGCACCAGTCTTGTATCAATATTTAAAGGCAGCCATTCACATACCACGGCGGAACATCGGCATGATATCTATTGCTGTTTCTATTTGCATTTACATTATTATGAATGCTCGTCGGTTGCGTGACGACGCACCGCGCTTCCTTCCACGCAGCGGGGAAGATACAGAGCTGCATGTATTGAGCCTATATGATTGATCTGATACTTAAATACTCTTCGTTCGATCGCTGGAATTGTTCGATACAAAGTTATAAAACGTCACAAAATAAGATTTCTTATTCTCTGGCATTTTGAATTTTTTAACCGACTTAAACAGAAGGTATTCTATTCAACTGTACTTTTTTTTATTTTTATTACCTCAGAATTTGGACTGGCTGAAACGATTTTGCGGATTCTTTTCTTATTCGCAAGCTGGTGCTTCTCATGTGGTCCCATTTTGATTTGGTCTAGTTCTGACAGTGGCATACATAAGAAAACCATGTACGTCTAAAATTTCCATCGTCTGCGCGACAAATGGACGAATAACTTCATATCTAGAATTTGGTTATTTGAAGCAAACAAGCATGCTGTCCGCCTGATGGTAAGTGATCACTGTCGCCCTTGGACATCAGTGGCAAACATAAAATGGGACTGTAATAGGAACCTTTTAATATAAGTTAGTAGGTGTCCAATATTAATGAGAATATTAGTTGGTCAGTATTCGTTATTAAAGGAAGTATGGAAGTTAGGTTTGTTAGCGCAAGTTAGTTCTGTTAGTAGGTATACTAATATCTGGACTACTAAGTCCAGTTAGTAATTGCTAATAAGTGGTAGTCCTGTTCGCAGCTGATCACCAATGCATTGCTACTCCTGAAGCCTGAGATGATCGCCTCTTGTATGAGTGTAGTCGACAACTACATTGTCCTAACCGAAACACAGTTGCTATTACTATCTATGCAATTTTTTGTTCTCTAGCATTTTGGAACTTTATACAAAACGTAGGCATTTCAGTAAATGCACATGTTTTGTGTTGAAATATTTTTTCCGGGTATGTTGATAAAGAATATATTTTATTGTTAAGCACTATCACAGCTACTGCCGTTACTGAACTATAGTTTATTTTAAGAAATATGTGGATGAAAAACTCAAAGTAAAACGCCCGAAATTAACCAATAAACGTTCCTTTGATCATCCCTCTACCTACCGTTGTCACGCAGTCGTTTAATATCAAAGACCAACTGAATATAGTTCTCTTGCATTCTATTTCGACTGAACCATCAATCTGGTGCCTGCACCTGCGTCCTCGTATTATTAGGCGTCGCGACGCCGGCCGTTGACCCCGGCGACCTGTTTACCGAAATACACAGTGCGCGCGTGCCAGACACTGCGCTTTGTCAAACATTTAGCTGGAAATAGGGTGTGTATCCTCAGCAGCGCTGCCAACTTAACTGCAGTCTACAAAAGTTTACATATACCCCCGCTCTATTGTCCAATTTTCTTTGAAATCAATACGTCAATAATTTCCCTATCTGGCACAAAATATGAAAGGTTTTTTCTGCTGGCCTTCTTTCTCCCCGCTTATCTTACCCAAAAGGGCACTCAAAACCGATGATTTCACTATATCTATCTTGACATTTATTAAGTTTATGTAAATACCTTATAATGAAATAATCATTTTAATTTGATTATATCATTGACTAAATAACACCAAGTGCAGTCGGTAGTTGAGTATTAAAGAAAATATGAAAATTTTAATTGTTGAAGGTGAGATTATGTCCTTGTAATGTAAAAATATTTGACAACATAGAAGACGCAATCGGATTTTGGCTGCTGTAGAAGCTAAAGTATTTATGGTAGAGTAATTGTTTAGAAACTAGTGTTTTTATGTGTTTAATATAGTTCTGTATCGGTTAGCGGGCGACGATGAAAGACCGTAGCCAATTGCACACTGATTTATTCCCTAGAGTATTAGCGCAGGACGCAGACGCACGCACACACCTATACTACGCGTACATACTTAACATTATGGCAGACTAATTATTTATTAAGATTTGTTTTTTATATCTTAACCTTGCGAAAAGGCAGACCGGCAACCTGATGGAAAGTAGTCACCGTTGCCTATAGACATATGCAACACCAGAGGTTTCGCCAATGCTACGCCGGCTTTGAAGGAGAGCTCTGTTTACGCCTTTATTGAAGAGCACCATGCATAGCACTCTGGGAATACCTTAAGAGGGTGCATTTCGGATCTTGTACGTACTTTTATTGTGTTGATTCCTTGAATTTTACACTTAATTTTCGGTTCTGTTATAAAATCTAAAATCTAATTTGCTGCACAAAATAACAATATTTAGTTTTGTAACAAATGGACTTTTAAAATCGCTCTAAGAGATCTCTCTGAGAACGCTCTAAATAATTTCCCTTCGAATGTTGCCATTAATTTTATATACATGTCTAAGCGAAGAGATTTTATATCGTGTCGTAAACGAATTCTTCGTATCATTGCATCGTGTTTATGGCTGGATAAGGACTTGTACACACCGAGATAATGCATGCAAATGTATTTTAAACTGACAATAAAAGCTAATAATATGATGTTTACATTTTTAAGCTATATTTAGAAAGCGATGTAAATTTGCTGTTTATCTAATTGCTATAATAAATAGAAACGTCCTAAATTATGTAATCCTCCACCAATCAGCATTGGAGCAGCGTGGTGGAGTGTGCTATAGGCCTTCCCCGGTTATGGGAAGAGACCCGTACCCGGCAAAAGGACACAAATGTTGTTGCAACCAAAATTATGTAAAAGTGTTATTCCAAATTCTTTTAGGCATAATTTTTGTTTTTTTTTTTTGTAATAGATAATTAATAATTAGATAGTTAATATTATTATTTTTTACATCTAATCTAATTTTAAATAACGGAATTTCCAATCTTGCGAATTCGGATATCCTCCAAAAATTGTACAAAAACTAAATTGTTGAAAGATCCTTTGATAAGTATAGGAAAAAGAAAATCAATTTTAACATGATGATGTAATTTGAATCGCATTTACTATAAATATTTGAAACATCATTAAGGTCGTCAAACCGTGTTAATTATTATCTCATGTGCATCGAAAATACTTAACGATGTTGATGAGTTTGTACATCATCGTATAAATAAATTCTTTCGTCAATAATTTTGCCGAACATGAAACATTTAATGACTGTGGGAAAGAATTCAATAGATTTTATTAATTTCATGAAATACGCAGCTGGCAACGATAATGCGATAAAATATTCGAAATTTAATTTATCAGAAATCAAAACAGATCAAATCAGACCGTTGCCAAAACGTCATTGTGAAACGATATCGATAGAACGGCTACAGTATTTTAAAATAAAACAACGATTTTGTGATTTCATTCTGAATTACTTTACGTTTCTCTGAAAAGAGCATTAAGCGTTAAAGCGACGCAGACAACAACTATCTTTGGTTTTATTACAGTCGCGGACGTCCCGTAGGTACGTCTGGGTGCGCTGTTTCCGCTAACTTTAGATGGCTCCGATCAATACTGAACACAGACAGGATAAAACTGTTTTATTTTCTCTTTCCCGTCTGGCTGCTCAAAATTAACTCTGGATTTATAGGTTACTTTGTGTTCTCTCTTATTATAGAAGTTATTTGTTCTATAATTTATTTTTGAAAGAGAGAGAAACTTCATTATCGTGTGTTTGGTCTACCTTGAAAATGTGATTTTGTGTCTATAGCAACCAAGTGTCGATTTAAAAAAATATGTAGTACTGTTATATTGAGATATAGTAATAGATTTCTGGGTACGACTCCCAGTCAAGTTTACGTGTAATTGACCAATTCCAATATCTCATCTAAGTCTGGCTATTTGTGATACTATGAGTGTAACATACATTAAACAACCACAAAGTTATCATAATTCATTTCACAGTTTTGTAAGCTGTAGCTTCATAAACTTTTTCATTCCACGCTTTGCTAGAGGTAAGGCTATAACATTTATCAGCTTCAGCCCTTTCATCTAACGACCTGGCTGGATGTTTAATGTATAAACCGGGTACAGCCTATTTAAATTCAAATGGTTCAACTGTACGGATCGGTTTTTTTACGATCTTTCTCAGTAGTCTAGTCGCGAGTACTTCGTGGAAAGAGCAGTTATTGCGAACGCGAACGCCATATGGCGCGGTCAGGTCTGCGGCCTCTCGATGTTTCATAATTTTTCCGTTCCTTCCATAATTCTTGTAATGTTACGCTCGTCTATTTACTCTCGAGAGTGACTCATGTCT
Source organism: Cephise aelius (assembly GCA_018251135.1). Classification (NCBI taxonomy): domain Eukaryota; kingdom Metazoa; phylum Arthropoda; class Insecta; order Lepidoptera; family Hesperiidae; genus Cephise; species Cephise aelius. The sequence goes on from DWOP01000004.1 coordinate 8,756, forward strand.
ATGATTACAGTATCTAATATTTTCTGGAAAATATGTTTTTTATACTGAGATATTATATCAGTTTTCCATTCACCAGTTGTCTTACGTCTATTTTTTATTCACATATTACGTTCTGCAAAGAACGGCGTGGTAGCGGTAGTGGTTGAATATGTGCAGATAAGGTTGGATCGCTCGTGGTGATACTACCGCAACATCTATTCCACCACGTATCAGCTGTTTTATAGCATTTTGTGTTGGTTGGAGGATGTAGATGTCGATTACACTAATTCAGTTATTCTTCAGGAGTTTTGAACAGGATTACTAGTATTCGTTATTGGTCACAAATTAACATCTACCATCAGTTGGACTGCATGGTCGTTTGCTACTTAAATGTGTTTCTTGTATCTTGCCCCCTCATGTTAAATTATCGTTACTGTCCATGGACATCTGTTACTATATAATAGGACGGGAGTCCTTACTGACGCCAATCACAAATGCGTTACAGCCCATAAGAACTAGATGAACACGCATCACATAAGACTGCTTTACCACACCCTTTAAAAGGTTTCGCTTACTGAAACGAGGCAGGCATAAGCGTGGTCTTTCTTTAAAATAAATAACCTTAATGTACAAAGTGCACTTAGTACGACCATAAATGTTACATGCACTTTGTTCGACGATGCCACCTGAAGTCACCTTGAACCCCATCACTTCTAATTCCGCTAATTGCATTAGCATAATTACATACTCCAGCACCGTTAGCGTTAGCGCACAATATGGCTCGAACAATTAATTCCAACAGGACCCCCTTGTACTACTCTAACTGATCCTAATTGGTGACCACGGCCATTGTTCCCAAGGCTACATAAATTCTAGTGTTCGAAAATAAGCAGCCAGGTCCTAGTAATATTGATGTTGATGAGAGTTGGTTCTATCGTGTTATCGTGTATATCGTTTTCTTAACTTCAAGTCCATATCAATTATGTTCTAGAATTATCGTAGATTCGGTTAAATTTTACAAGTTGGGGAAAGGGACACTGTTTGTATTCCTAAATCAAGAACATGCATTCCCTGGAATAAATTTCATAATTATCTGCTAAACCTCAATAACTGTTTAGTAAAAGTTACGAGAGTAAATTGAAAGAGATTTATTGGCTGTAGTCCGTACACGTGATAATCAATTACATATCTCAGTTGCGTTTCTTGAAGAATATCGATGGTCGTTGGTAGTCAAGACCAGTGTACACCGTAATGTGGTTTTTGTTATAGTGAAGAAGATTCTGATCTTCAAACAAGTGTTTTATTGAAGCCACAGGAACGTTTATTTGAATCCAGTTTAACGTATCCGTAACGATCCTGTTTGCGTATTTAAAATAATCAATATGTACAGTTCAACAGTAGGAAGTACAACAGTTCAACAGCAGGAACAATTAGGAACTTCTTGATTGTAATCCTTTGTGTTTTGTTTTTATGGTTCAATTCATAAAATCTAAGTAACATATTTTTGAGAGAGGAATTCCGGAAAAAAGCTTACCGTAGCTGTTACGGAAGCGTACCTTCGAGGAAGGTAAGTAAGAAATACCAAGGGCCCGGCAGAGGAGTGAACGGTAATTAATAGAAGGTCACGTAGCTCCGTTAGATGGGCCGAGCATCTCGACTTATATAGCGGCCGTTGCGTCCGGCTCGCCTTTATTTAGCAAGCAACGTTTTCTTGCGTCTCCGCGCCTGTGCCTTTAACAATCGACAGTTTTTTTTTAATTCTCTCTATGTGGGAAATATGGAGATACATTATTGTGAGCCTTTGTGCCTTTTGTAGAATGCTTCCGTAATGTTTAATACATTGTACGTTTAATGTTTATCGGACATGCGTCTGTGGATTTGCTGTTTTTGCGTAGGTTTATTATCGCTTCGAGTTAGATTAGATTGATCAGCTCATTAGGTTTTTATCGGCATTATTATATGGTAAATGTATTTGTTACATAAAGTTGTTAGTACATTCACCTATTGCGTGTTATGTAGATGGAATAAATTAAGTTTATCTTTATATTTGCAACTAAAATCCTTTCTAAATCGCCTAAAAGCTGATAAGTTATCCCTACAATGTATTAGCACTATCAATATATATACACCATCGTAGGGTAGGTGTTTAGTATCGACAGTCGATAACTCCGGTGCCGTTATGCCGCTAATTAGTGATGTTACGTGTCCCGATTGACGATAAAATGTCTATCGGGAATGTGATTTATTAAGTACACGCAATGCGGCTCTGTTATATCACTTTTATTTATAGTTCCTCACTACTCGATAGATTGACGCGTTAGCCTAGTGGATGATCGGATGGACTTATTTTATACTTAATTTTGCTTTTGATTAATACATAACTACTGGTCAATTCCGATCTTGTTTTGTACATCAACAATGTCTTTGATTTATTAAATTATTTCGTACCGTTGAAGTTTTACTGTTTGACATAATAATGTTACATTGTAACGAGTCGCGAAGCCCGGGAAATTAAATTCGTATTCTATGTTATTACCGAATTTAACGCTCTCAGTAAAAGCATTCCTACTAAATGCATTTACTGCGATTCCCCATCTCGAATTCCTCAGATAGTAATCATAACCTCAAAGAGCTAACACGACAGCTATTAAGTGGAAAATTTAAAATTTCATGCACATCGCTATCTAAATAGCGAATTTAAGACGACCATAAATTAACCGGCTAATTTCCATCGGCTATCCGGATAGCAAGCGAATTGTTATCGCTATCGCGATCTGTAATCGGTTCCACGCGATGGGTGTTGACACCAGGTAGCGGGTACGGCGGTTATTTAAGGAATTTCTGAGGTAATACATTATCTTGATACATTTTGTAAGTCTGTAAGCGTTTACTGGTAACAAACTGTTACGCGTTGATGAATGATAGTGTTAAGGGCGGGACGGACAAATTCTCGGTTGGAGTATTAACGGGTTGTTGCTTTTAGTATCATTTACTTTGGGTACCTATTACTTACGTCATTTTGCACAATAATGCATATTTATTCTTATGAACTTTCAAGACAATCGTTAAATGTTCTTTTTTTCGGCTAACCTTATGCTTTGAGCGCCCTTTTGGCTGAATATATATAGCGAATTTATGGAAATACGCTATATCTATTTTGACATTCATTATGTGAATGTAAAAATAAAAACCTTATAATGAAATAAAAAAAAATGATTTGATTTGTGAATTGGTTTCTATTTTGTTCGTCTTCAATGCAATTAGATGTTTTAAATTATTGTTATAGTTTATAATTGTACACTTGCTGGGCACCGCGGTTTCACCTACCGTTTAAATTAAAGACTTGTAGCTTAATTTTATATAGGCTATGGCTTTTCTCGTGAATTTAGCTATCATATACAAAATTTTTTTTTCAAAACCGACTGTTAGTTCGAAAGATTAGTGCGTTCAAACAAACAAACTCTTTATCTCTATTATATTAGTATAGATTTCATCATACTGTTAATTTAGTTACTACCATTATTTCGGAAGATGTTTCGCTATGGACAAAAACGCGATTTTTTATACTATTGTCCGATCATATAAGAATGAAAATATTTATAAATGATATAAAAATGCCTATTATTCATATACAATAACACGTGCAGTGTTAATTTAATCCGCAGTAGAGCCTCCGCGTCGACCTTGCGCGCAGGAAGTTCCGGTCGCTACCGGCACGGAACGCATAGCAGATCTCTTATAGTTTTGCAATTTTTTTTACTCCGAGCGAATTTTTGAATAGCTCTAAATTAGTTGATATTAAAATTGGTATTATTTTTGATATTACCTGGGCGGTACCACCTCCGCGTGACAGTTGCTTTATGTGTTTCTACTGTCTGTGTGAGCTGGCCACACTTATACAAGAGACGATCATTCCGGTCTTAAGGGATAGCAACGCATTGAAAAACTTCGAGTCCTTCGCACTCCTAAGGACTGAGACGAACGCCTCTTATAAAAATGTAGCCGTTAACCGTATCCTGCTAACCGAAACACAGTTGCTATAAAGTAACATTATCTATAAGTTTACCATAAGAACTGTATACTGAAACAGAATTTACTTCGAATAAAACATTTTGATTTGATTGAATTAAAAATAAAGCTATATAATAGCTAAAGAAATAAAAGGCAAATTTGATAAATGTAGATTGTCATAAAACAAATATCGGCGAATACAACCATTCTCTAGCCCCGTCAACCGCACGCCGTCGCACGCTCCACAAACAGGAATACGTGATCATTACGGGCGTATGTTTGTCCGCATGTTATTACAACGCCCTAAAGGGTTCCGCACACAAACACGCCTGTTTATTAACAAAATAAACCCCTTTTTAACACCTCCGCTCTGCTTTGTATTTAAATAATGTACAGAGGATGTTTGCGTTAACGTCTGCGCGGTGGGCTCAAGTGTCTGGAATTGTGTTTATTAGTCTTGTATGCATTGGGTATCCTTTTAGGGTACCGTGATTAAATGGCAAAAATCGTTACCCTTATAGTTTTTGACCACTCAAACTCAAAATATTTTATTCAAAGTAGATTCATACAAAATACTTTTTCAACGTCAATTAAGCTACCGCCACTTCGCAATGGTGTTTTGTTATGGAGAAGAAGCGGCGAAAGAAACTCCACTTTCTTTTATTTTTATACATTTTTTTAAGGCGAGTATCATCAGCGAGTAAAACTTCGTTTAGCTACTTAGAAGCGAAGCTAAGTTAGAAGCTAAACTGCAGTGCGCGTAGTAACCTTGCGCGCACTGTCCGGTCACGAGTCGAGTGAAATGCGCTTTCCATTCGCACCTGCACTCTGACACCGCAGGTGCCGAGAGAAATGGCGCGTTTGTCGAAGATCCCACTGGTTTTGATGAAATATAACATAACAAAACCTATAGACTTTTACTTTTTAACACGTTTTTATTAAGTTCGGTTATATGTTTGTATGTAACGGAAACTTTGAACGCGATTTTGAATGACTTTGAAATGTTGGATTTGTGCATGCTTATCAAGAACCGATGACAATAAAATAATATGAAATAGAAAAAAAGAACTAAAAAACACGCGCTTTTATGAAAAATTTTACTAAAAAAATAAATAATAGTTAAAAAAAAAACATAAAAAGCGCGCTTTTATAAAAAATCCAACAAAAAATTAGAAATAAACAATAGTTAAAATGCACCCTACGCTAATTTTATATATCATTTTTACAAAAGCGTAAAATGGCTCAAACGATTCATAGGATGTTACTTTGGCTGAGAGCAAACGCTCAATTCTGAAGTACGTAACTTCTACTGTTAGAAACCTTCGTCTGGCTGAGTTACATATTTTTCCCAATTGGATTAAATTCGTGACCAGATTAATGATGCGTTTAGTTATGCCAATACCACTACGTCTTCGTCACTCGTTCTCTGAAGGTCGTTGAGCTTGGTCATTTCAGCCCATGCATGGAAAAGATTGATTTTCCTTGAGTCTTTTAAACGATGATGATTGGCTTCACACCCTGAGACATGTTTTAGATTAAGAATAAAGCATTAAAAGATGACCAGGGGCCCGAGCGGATTCATAAGTAATTATATAGATTAGATATGTTCATGGACTGGCTCGCTAGGTTGACAACATTGTTATCCTGGGCATCGTGTCATCGACAGCGGAATTGTCCTTGCATTACAATTATACTTTGCGTCGCACGTGACAAGACGCACGTCCGATTTAATCATTCCTTTACAGAGTCTTGGACCACACAAATAGATATCTCTAATGACATACAAGCATGTGCATTGGATAAAGGGTAAGCTTATTGACCTAAGATCCTCATTAGTCGAACGTGCGTCACAGTTATACAACGGATAATCAAAGGAAAATATAGTAGGTACTGGGCTTAATTAAAGGAAAACTGAGAATATCAAAACTAGGTGTTTCCGGTGTCGCAGTATCAGGTCCTACGGTAAACAGATCTATAAAACTGCAATTTTACTAATCCTTAATGGATCTCGATCAGGAAAAATATTCAAGAATCTTGTGAATATCAGTTGAGATTTTAGATCGCCCGACGGATTATTCTCATCATGCGTAATTTGGACATGATTCGTCTACGAAGCAGAGTTTCCTAAATATGTTTCAAAACTACATGCATTCATCCTTAAATGTTACTGTGTATAACTATATTTATTGTCAAGTGCTGAAGCATAAAGTAAATCTGTATTTAGTCAATAATGTGTAACAGTAACATCAATAAATGTAATGGTCATCATCGTTGCCAGCCCTTTCAGCTTATTGCTTGTCGTTGTTGAAAGAAATCTTTATAAAAAAACTAGCTGACCCGACGAACTTCGTATCGCCTTAGAATTAAATATAGATAAGTTTATTGTATTTAAATATTTTAAGCTATATTCCTTGCTTAATATTTAATTTCTGAACGCACCCTATTTGACAGGTACGAACTGTTTGCATTGCCTGAGCACACTTTTTGCACTTTTCTTAATAATCCTATGACATTCTACTGTTCTGTAAATATTCAAATAGGGATCTACTTCAAAGCCGGTAATTGGTAACTCCTCTAGTGTAGCGAATGCCCGTAGACTACGGCGAATACCCACAGTAGTAGGTAGTCCGTTGAATGTTGTTGGTTCGATAGTTGGGTAGCTATAAAAACAAGTTTTTCTTCTCGTATTAATATATATATAGGTAACTGTGGAAGAAAATAAATCCAGAACATTCTAGTCACGATTCCCATTACATGCGCCACTGGACGATTCAGTCCCCATACGAGGGGCCCAAAGTAGTTTAGACTTTGAAATTCTTGAAACAATATAGCATTCGTGGGCTACCGTGTGTAATCAGATGATTTGCAACATTTCGTAATTGTGCTCAGCTTTGCAGGTAACCGTTTTTACAAAGATTGATTAAGTGTGAGTCAGAGCTGCATAGAGAGGGTTCCGTAAACAGTTATTGCTGTATGCTGTATACCATATCAATCCTCAGAGGTAAAAAAGCATTGGTGGTCGATTTCAAATAGGATTTACTAACAATTACAAACTGCACTGTTACAAACACCGAATAACAGGACTAACTATGTATCAGTATTAACTTAGTGTTACATAGTGTTAGGGAACTGGCTAAATATATATTTGAACCTATTCTTTTTCGCGCTTAGTTACGTCTCGTTAAAAAACTCTTTAGTGTTATTATATTACTATAAATGTAAGTCAAAATGCAAATTTTAATATTGAGTTAAAAATAACTCAATAAATTACGTACAATTAAAATAAATTTCAATTCTTTCAAGTACTTCCTACTAGTCTTTTCTCCGTATGGCACCTCTCAAAGCGATGGAAGTTACTTGATTTGAAATCAAATTGGCATATCATAAGCTTACCACGAGCAGTGATAGCCCAGTCGTTATGAAACCGGCCTCTAAAACGGGGGTCCGGGGTTCAAACCCCAGGCCTCTGATATTTCAGAATTATGTGCGTAT
>DWOP01000005.1:0-15820 GCA_018251135.1 Cephise aelius
AAGGTGACACCAATAACTATATCTAAGAACTATTAAAATAAAGATTTCTATCTATACCTACATGATGACAATTCATAATTATTATTATATACTTGTTTTACTCATAATCCCGCATAAAAAGTCCCTAAGCTAGAGTGCTATAGACACACACAAATACACAAAAACCCAGACCCAAAGCAAGTATCTAAATTTGTCATTAATATACTGATGGCCGGGATTCGAACCCGGGAGTCATCACAAAATAAATGATCGCAATCAATTGCAAACATAATACAAAAAGCTGCAATACATGCAATAAAGAAAAATACTGCACAAAATAACAGAACGATCACAAAAATAAATACTTATTTTATATATTTTTATTGAAATAAAATATATCTATATTTTTAGAGATTAACCTAGCGGTAAGACAGGCGGGCTACCTGATGGAAAGTATTCACTATTGCCTGGACATTTGCAAACCCAGAAAAGTCGCCAATGCATCACCGGCTTTCAATGAGAGCTCTCATTACACCTTTATTGCAAAACCCCATGTCATAGCGCTTCGGGAATATCTTATTTTTAAGCGATCGTTTTCATGTTTATATCTAACGTATTGGTATATAACTAATGTTGGATATATAATGGTGAAATAAATTTTATATATTGTAGTTTTCGGAACAGTCCGAATATATTTGGTGGAACTGTACCATATGCAGTAATTATACAGCAAAAGATTTGCGATATGTTCGAATTCTGAAGCAAGTCTTAGGCGAAAAACTTCTGACATCTTATTCATCGTTAGTTATAGCATTTAGAATCAGACGGCTGCTCGTTCATTCATCATTAACCTGTTACTTTCTCCTACTACATAGTGTTTAGTGGTCAATAGTGTTTTTGTATGGTCTTTGACCGCACATCGCTGACCAAGCGGTTTACGCCAATCGCTATAGTAATAGACGTCGCGCGTTTAGCATCGGACAATACCGCAAGTGTTCTCACTATCATACAATGATACCTCATTATAATACAAACATTTTCGTAATATACACTAATTATTTATTATTAACATACACAATGATCAAGTTGTAATCCTACATCTTTTGGTCCTTCGAGTCGGATTTGAACCAGCGACCGATGGATTCTTTTAGAATGAGAAGTGATTATTCATAGCGAATAGCGGATCGATAAACCACTTTTTATTTAATAACACTATGGTGAACTATGAAGCGTACACTCTTAGACGTCGTTCGTCGCGATATTTTCCTTCATAACTAAAGCATACTATAAAAAATGTTGCAAAATATAATAATATAATATAAAAATGCTTATTCAATGCTTAACTAAACAAACATAAGAAATTAGCTGAGGCAAGCGGTATCACTCGCAGTTAAACTAAAAGAATTCTAGTGTTGTGTTTATGTTAGCATATAACCTTCCTCATAAATGTGGCTTTCGACCGGTAATCGACATAAATTCGACCGGTAGTTTCAGATAAACAGTATGAGTGTGTTGAAACAAACAAACTCTTAGTATAAATAAGAGACAACAAAAACAAACCTCTCACAAAAATATATACGTCAAACTAACATACAACAATATATTTACTATTTCCCCAGCAAACTAAAACAAAACGGACAAACATACATACTACAACGTCTACAGTTTTTTAGTAAATAGGTACCTGATTGTCCGTTCCTTCGTTCGGCTGGAGACAAGAAAAAACAAACAATTAATTAGACACTGTTCACAACAAGTAACAATGATGACTAATGTGTATGTTAATTACGATTAATATATATTAAAATACTACAAGATACTCACAACTCCTCGGCCCTTGCATATTAAACATTATATTCTTAGTAAAACAAATTCAATTTAGATGGACACCTATAATGATAAAATGATGTCTACGAAGTTTCATATATAACATTATGTTCTTAGGAAAACAAATTCAATTTAGATGGATACCTACCTATATTGCTAAAATTAATTCTACTAAATTTCATATAAAACTTAATATTCCTAGTAAAACCAGTTCAATTTAGATGGACCGCCATAATGATAAAATGATGTCTACTAAGTTTCATATGAAATTAAATATTTAGATCGTCTATTGCTATTTCACCGGATTCACTACCCGGAACGAAGATAATGTTCTAAAAAATACTATTTTGTTAAACAGTATTTGTTGATATATTTTGCGTTATACATTATTACATGGGTCAAAGGAACTGTGCTCCTTCTGTGTATTTTTTTGTTACTTATATTAGCGATAACATGAGCCATGGAAATAAGTCGCAGTTGCCTGTGCACTCTCGCTGACTTAAAACTCTTGAAGTCCTAATTGCCCGATAGGCTTGTGGCAAAAAATCATGAAGGTAGAACACAACTAGGGGAAAATATCATTGGACAGAAGCGATTTGTACAGATATAAGTGTAATTGTTGTAACCCTGTGAAATCTGTGGACATCCTGGTAACCTTTACAGGGTAGAAATAAATTCATACGTGATCAACTTCGAATAGGGCTAACATTTACTAAAAATTAATAATTGGGTTAATACTAACACCTACTAAGACCAGTGATTTGCACTAACAATTCTAACTCCAGTAGTACCACTACTAGGAATACTGACCAACAGTCTTTCGACATAGTCCTATTGATGGTTGATCGCAAATATCCATTGGCGGCAGTGGCCACTAGCCATCAGATGGGCTGCATCCACGTTTGCTACTTCGATTAAATAAATAATAATAATTAGGTCCTTTGTAAACTACGAGCCGTTTTTTTAACCTTAACAAGCAAAAAGCTGACTAATAGGTATGTTAATCATCAATTATAAATATTATATTAAGGTGTTAATTACACTGTCCGATGTCCGATGATAATTGGCATTGTTCTTCGGAGGCGATTAGATTGTTGATGGTTTAATTTGGCATGATATATATGATAAGTACATGATAGTGTAGCTGATGAACTTTATAATATTAGCATTATTCTTGTTATCGATTCAAATACAGCTCTATTTTCAACATAAACGGATCACACATTATAATGTGGTTGAAGTGGCAAAGGTCACCTAATATGAGTTGTCCTAGTGAACATGAGTCCTACTGGAACTGAAGTACTATTTTAAACTGTCGTGTAGTTGTATTGGCCAGCAAAAAAAGACACAAGAGAATTACGCTTCGGTCTTATAAGACAAAAAGAAATGTGGCAACGAAGCACGGAGAGTTACAAGTGACACACGAAACTCTGGAGCACAAACATCCTTAGATAATAAAGGGCAGTGATGTGACAAACCTGAAGTCAATAGACGTAATCATAAGTTGGAGACAATGAAGTATCTTAGGAAGCAAGAAAGAAGAAGACAGATGATTTATCTACCACACGATGGCAATCTATTTACGAGGTAAGCACTACGATGAGTCACGCCATCTTAAATTGATCGTACAAACAGCATTACGAAGCCTTCCATTCAACCTTGAACGCCATTCGACCCGTATGAAAAACTCTTCGAATTGCAGGATGTGAAAAGACATAAATGTGCATTTAGTAAATACGCTCTGGATTCTTATATTATTTTAGAGAAAACATTTAAGTTATAACGTTAAAAAATAAGGAACAATTAATAACAATATAATAATACCTCATGTACAAGACAATGTTTTAAAATATAGACAAGACAAGAATAAAAATATATGTATTGAATTGAGGAGATTTTTAAATCTGTCAATGAAACTTAGACGAACTCGTGGACTAGACATACAGTTATAAAATTCTTACACTTTACGTAATTTAGATAACGTTGTAGACAGTATAAAACAAAAATGAAACTGTGCAATATTTTATTTTGGCTTTGAGAAAAACTTCAGAGACCATCGCAACGATAAAGTAAAAAAGCGTAGAGATGTAAACATCTAGACATCTAGCGAATGGGCATTGTTGCAAGCAGATGACGACGCAGGTACGCATGTCGCGGCGTCATGCAATCCGTGTGAACGGGGACAGCCGGTAGCTGCCACTGAGCCACTAGCTACTAGTTAGTTAACCTCGTCTATCCCACTTTTTGCGGCGGGTGATGTAACGAAAATGAACGACAAGCGATTGGGTAGGTGTGTCTAACGCGGTCCAATTTGTAACTAATGCCTATTCATGCTGATTTAGAGTAGGCGCGGCCTGCATCGCATCGCATTGACGGCAAGGTCGGAAGTTCATGATATTATATTCTCACAGTTAAAAGCAAATTTATGGTCAACATCGACAACAATAAACATTACTATCAACAATCTAGGGTTATCGACACAAATAATTGATGCACACAAAAAGTATTAGTAACAAGTGAATGTTACGACTATTTTTTTAATGTAATATTTTTCTTATTTTATTATTTGACGTTTGACTTTATTCCAGAAACAATAAGTGCCAAGGGATTTCCAGGGATAATTTTTAAAAACCCTTAACCGACATCCTCCAAAGGCCCTTCAAATTAGGACAATTCAAGGAATATGAACAGATAGCAGCCGCACTTACAAAAGTAAATTATACTTTTTCTTCGTAATAATCTTAACAAACAGGTAAGTGGTCATCTGAAGACAAGCAGTTATAATAGTGAGTATATATATATAAATGAAATTTTATGATGGGAAGGACAAACATATATTTTCTCACTCTCAGCACGTTCCTAGTTGAGCCACCTCCAAATCAAACATTCAGAACTTACAGAACCTTTCAAAGAGTTCCCAGTTTAGGATTGCTAGGGTTGTCATGTTTGGCTTTTTTCAACCGTTCAAGGCCAAATAATTTCGTATCTGGCGCCCAATAGAATAATTTTGTAATTAATATTGTAAGAGTGTGTGTTATATGTGTTATATAACTGTTATTAACTTTATTACAAGAGTAAGTAGAGGCAAAGACGGGATTTAAAATACATTTTTCTTTTTAAAAACGTATTCAATCTTTGAATTAACGCCCAGATTTTAATGTGAAATACCTGGCAAAATAAAATTATATGTCCGGCCTTTCTATTGTAACGCCTGGCAGCCCTAATTCCAAACGATGTTTACAGAGCGGAGGCCACCTCGCCTCGCTTAGGCGGCACAAACTATAGCTCAACCACAGCTTCCCAAACGACGTCTAACAAAGCCGCTCGAATTGAATTTTCGCCAAAATTGATTGGATCCTATTGAAACACCAACCAATTTAGCTGCTACAATAAAGAAAACTAAGGCTTCTTTAGATATAAATATTTCAAAATCTTATACAAGTACTCAATTAGATTATATTCCATTCGTTCTGCAACTTAAGAACCTAAAACAACATGTCTACGTATAAAAAAAAGAAAAGAACTTCGAACCTTTATAGACACATGCAACAACCTTCGACGTCATCTTGGAAATTTAAATAATAGTTAGTATAGTGCGCAAAACGCATACATTGAAACGAATGTTAGAGGAAATTACAACAGAGATAATAAGGGAAACCGCAGTTGCACAATCAGGCAAAAACTAAACAACATTTTCACGCATGCGCGCCGCAACGTCGACGACAATAGACGCCGATTTGCAAGAACATGGTGTTACTAAGCGGCCCAGTGTCACCAAACAATGAGGCAGTAAAGGTTTACGTGCTGTTCCAATCAGCGCACAACAAACCAATGGATGTTATGCTAGAAGTGGAGGATTCGGGGAAAGTATTAAGATGTTCATAGCGTAAAGCTTTGACAACTTTAAAAGTGCCAGCTTCTTTTCCATTAAAACGAAATGTTTTTTTACTAGTTTTCAATTGAAATGATCTTCCGATTCATGGACCCGCGCTGTTGAAACACCAGTGTTGCAAAAGCGGTAGCTTCAGTTTACAACTCGCTAAGTGTATTCTGTTCTGAAAGATGATTGAGTGCTTACAATTATGATTATTTTAAATATAGCTCTTGTAATAATACAACCATATAGATTACTAATCTAAGAATTATAGGAAGCAATCGTGTAATTCCTAAACAAATATTTTAGGATACACAGAAGATTTTCCGATTTCAATAGTTGATTAAATATGAATAACAAAATAAATTTTGGAGAACTAACAATTTCAGAATAGTGATGTAATATAAATGACGAGGATATTAATGGAAGATCAAACATTATTTGCCGAATACATATATTGCAAATAATCTTATCATTTAAAGTGATAGAATAAAAGCACAAAATTAAAAGAGATTCAAATAATTATATAATGGTAATTAGGCTCAGTGCTGTATCCAAGCATCCAATATGCTCATAAGCTCATTGAGCGACAGGATCTGTTATTTCTCCTTTGGATACACGAGGCACATGCTCTTATGAAACGATATACATTTTATATACGGATAATTTATTTGTGTATAATCTTACATTTAAGCTTGACTATAATTAATTTCAGTGATTCATAGCGGAATCACAAAGTTTGGAGTCTGATCGTTGAGTCGTGCCCCTCTCTCCGGGTTTCGGTCTGTTCGTGTGATAGTCATTTTGCTGAGAGATTGACACACTCGCATTTAAATTTGAAAGATATATGTGTTCTATGAACCGCTATGATTATGATGTCCTTCTTTCGTTACTCCATTTATATACAAATGACGGATGAAAAAAACTGTACATAATCGGTTCGGGGCTTTACACGTAGACGTTCTTAAATGACATTTTCATTAAACTCAATGATTGGTTAGATTTGCACTTGAGTTATGCACACTACACTGAATATTTTAATTGGAATGGTATTCCAATTGCTAGAAATAATTAATAATATAATTCTGCAAAACATAAGCCCAGAAAAATAAAAACTAATGAAAATATGAGCAACAACGCTTAGGAAAAGAGGATTCATGAAATGCTTTAGTGCCTATCGTGTTAAAGCTAAAACTAAAATATTTGTCATCAGAATGTATTTATTTTCGCAAACAAATGCATTTCTCAGTTGATGTACCTACGTACATACGTGAACATCGACCGAAAATAGTATCAATATTAATGACATTGTCTTCGTGCCAAAATAATTCGAATAGCGCTGTGGGCATTGACGTTCTTTCAAATTTTTGCAATAACTTTAAATTTGGGAAGCAATTAACCTCTACATTGATAATTCGCCCGTTAAAATAAACGAACAACGTGAAGATACCTGACATTAAAATGGGGCTTTGAAAGATGCCAAAAGTTCAAAGAAAGAATTATTCGTTAGCGTTTGATGATGCCATTTTGAAAAAAAACGAAGTAAAAGCCTGTGGCTGTTCCAATTAGCTCGTTTGTTAATGTTCATAACAAGTCTTAAAAAGAAAACAAGTATTCATACGAACTTAATAATTTAATAAGTATTATTAAGGTAAACAAAAAAGAAAATGAAGTGAATGCTGTGTTAAAGTTAAAACTTACATTAAATTGAGGCTTATCTACAATTAGGATAACAAAGTACATATCTACCAATTTCCATTTATTAATTTTGTCATTCTTTTTTTTAGTAAGTTTTATCATTATATCTTAAATGGATTTAAAGAGCAGCTACAATATCTTGAACAATACTATCACTATATATCTGAAACCGAATGATCGTATTAATATTTTCGAATCGCTGACCAAAGAAATTGCCTGTCAGATACGCGGTGCTGCTCCACCGATATCGCCAACTCTTCCGTGCCTAACGAAATGAGGTGGATGTAACAAAAAACTGCAATGAACGTTTTTGCTTAAAGTGAAAACCATTTTACGTCAGTATTGATAAAAGCATCTGCGGTAAATTTGTCATAAGCAAGATTCTAAATGCAATAAGTCATCTTGTAATCTAATTAATCTAGGCGACATTCATTACGGTCACAGTGTCAAGCACAATGCAGTGATTCAGTACTGCCATGACAAGAACCAGATTCGGATTTCTTTTACATGAATCTCGTTAACCTAATAACCGGTACACTTAGCTGATTAGCTGCACAAGCCCGATTTTACAAGCGAACCAAGTAGAGCTACAAGAGTTTTCATAATCACAACGGATGATCCCATTTTAAATAATCAATCCAGCTTTAAATAGAATGTTATGAGCGAGACGAAATTAGCTTGACTTATTATAAAAAAAATAATTACCATATTCCAAGAAATTTGAAAACAGATTAGCAGTTACTTCTTTTAATGTCCGAATGGCTTATGTTACTATATTCTTGCAAATAAATAAAAAAAAAATTGGTTTGATTTGAATGGGTTCTATCATCCTCAATTTCATATGCATTAATAGTTTGTTTAGATAGTAGTATAACAATTGTAGTAAAATTATGTACACATTTCGCATGAATTTAAGATTCAATTAAAATTTCCTAGATGAGTTTAAGAGTAGTATTCATAGCAATGTTAAAGAGTATTAAACGAATTTCTGCGGAGGGACGGAGTAATTCATTTCGAAAATTTTGGATGATGAAAGCGTAAAATGCGGACGAGGTGAAAAAACCGCGCTCCTATAGGAACACTTGGGAGCGTTGTATAATGAAGAGGCACCGGCCGAAAAGCTTTAAAGAGTACGAAAATAGCCGAGCCGATTTTTGATTTACTTGTCAGACAGGTGAATTTCCCACGTCCGCACCGGCTCTTCGTACATCCACGGAAAATAATACTTGGCAGAACTTTCCAACTCAACAACTTTATAAGGAATAAAAATCATTCTTATAAATCTCTAATGGAAATTAATGATCGGTCAATAAAAAATATTTTGTACATCTCGTTTATTAAATGCTAAAACTATATAAATGTACATCTTAATATAATTATATAAATTGTGCGTCACCTTGTTTGTCCACAATGGACTCCTATACTACTTAGTCGAGTTTGAAATTTTTAATCAAATTTTGCACTCTTTGTGCTGTTTAATTCAACTTGAAAGATAGGATAGTTTATATCTCAATTTATAGTCGCAATATTTCATTCATTATTTAATTCTAAGGCGGTACGAAGTCCGCCGGGTAAGCATATAAAAATACACACATTAGTCTTGGTCTGTCCGTTTATGCATTCCGATCTTTCATTAATGAGTAAGTTGTTTCTTAAATATTTGGTTTAGGTATATAACTGATATGTGTTTATGTTAAACGTCTCTTCGGTGATAAACACGGGTTAAGCCGGATAAAACATATTATTCAGAATTTTCCTTATCTTTCAGCAATTACAAGCTCAAGACCAAAAAAACGGAAGTACTTTTTGGAGAATAATACATACATAATTGATGAAGGTGGTGTGTAAATTGTTCGATTTACAAGGATAAATGTGAATTTAATCGGACATATATCGACAATTTCTCAATACTCTTGCATGTGCCGTTCATATCCTTGAAGGTATATAAAAATAACATATGGTGTTACTTATCCTGTAAAATAGTACTTAAAACAAATTTCGATACACGTTAAACCGTTAATTACTCATGGAAAGCTAAGCCTGATTACTACTGGGAATAAAGTTGATCACGAAATAAAAAAGTGAATGAATCATATTACAAGCAAAACCAATAGCTTCCTATATCTAAAAATATATGTAGCAACAAAAACATGAAGTTAACAATAACGTTACCTTGCAATACTCAAGGTCACACGTAACCTCATAAGAAATAACGGTCGGGTTAAGTAGAAGTGGGCGGATGGTCCAATAAAAACTATAGTGACACACCTAAATTACGGTTATCGCAAAATTCGCTAGTAGAATTAGAAAAAGAAATATTCATCAGCTACTAATCGATTAGGCTGGACAAGTGACTGTCAGATTGCATTTAACGAGCATGAATATGTATAGACAGTTATCTCCGTCACACGTAGACTACAAGCGAATGCATAACTGACGACCTTGGCCAGTCCATTTATTGCCTATTATGCCGACAATAGCCGCTAATTTAACCCAATGCATATAGATATGGGTATATTCCTCAACAATACCCAATGCTAAAACCAGGGAGCGGTTACCGTATAGTTCTGAATTTATCAAGCGAGCCGTTTCAAGGGGAACACATGCACGTGTTCGACGTACAATGTAATTAGCGTGAGCACAATGCATGAGTCACCGCACTGGGTGATGCGCCCGCGCATGCACACCGTGTACTTTATGAGACGGCCGGCATTCTAGCGGACGATGTACGGCCGCCAACACGGGACGCGATTGGGTTACGCCGGGACTTGGCACCGAGTCGCCAATCGTAGATTAAGTGATCAGGAATTTATAGATTAAATGCAATTGCCACTGACATTTAATGCGCAAATGTATTTCAATTCTTTAATTAAAAAAAAAATATAATCCAACATTTACGCGAGTAAGCAATAATCTCGAACGGGTAAAATAACGAACAAGTAAAATTTACGCGAGTAAGCAATAATCTCGAACGGGAAAATATCATGAATACAACGTAAAATACGCGTTAATCAAGATTATATATAATAATCTAGTTGCACGAGTAACAAGTAAACAAGTATAGATATAACATTAATGATACTAATAGAATACTAATTTGCTACGTCGTTATTATTAACTTATGCAAGTTATTGCTGTGCTAAGAAAATCTTGCTCTTTTCTGGAATGTGTTTGATATTTTCCTCAATTGTTTCAGGTTTACCTGGCTCCACCTACTGCGTAAAATATTTCCTACTACAAGCTGCCCTTTTTCTTGATAATAAATGACTGTAACCTCGTAATAACTAACCGGACTCGGCTACTATTTTACCAGGATTACCAGAGCTGACCAATAGTATACTAGGTAATGGCAAGATGAATCACGTTGAGGAAAATCAACAATGTACATTTAGATAAACTTTCTGTTTTTCAAGGCAACAGAAATTCAAGGAAGATTAAGACTATAATGGTAAAGTGTAAACTATGAAGATTTTATTCTACTTTGTCCGGCTTGCATACGCCTCTTAGCATAAATTAATAGTGGCTCATCAGAGCCCATATTAATGTGATACTTAAGGGTTGGAATTAATTCTTAAGATTACGCTACAGAAAAAATCTTGAAACAGTAAACTGAATGCGTCTAAGTGCAAAAACCTAGTCACTGGCGCTTACCTAATTAAATATTTAGCGCAATCTATTCATGGAGATAGTTCGCTCTCCCACAAATCTGCTGAGGCAACCGACCGGTTAGCGGGAAAGGCCAATTTGCCGTCCAAATGGCTTGTTTATACACGAACACTAATTACAGACGCAGTCGGTAGCGGCTTGGCGACGTGACACGAGTGTCGATGCGAAGAGCAAATCGAAATTTGCATGTCGACAATGAATGGAGGATGTTCATAAGCGTTGCGTAATGCTTAATCGTTAAAAATGATGAATGGCCGCTCGTTTTGCAGTCAGTTTCCTGAAATATAAGAATTTATCGGTGAATTAGAATTCTTAGGTAATTTAGTTGAAAGTTTTGTATTTTGCGTAATAAAATACTTTCAGCGGTATACGAGCCACTAATTAGGCTAAAATGCAATAGTTTCAGTAATGAACTTCCCATTTCTATACCGCTCCAAGCCGGCGTAAGGTCGAGTTTTGTTGTTTGTGAATTTCTGCATTTCCACCGCTAAATGTGTTTTCTGTACAAAGCTGGGTAGTCTTTTCAAGAGACTCCTCCTTCCCGACCCGACCTACCACAATTCTGAGAAGTGAATGCCTTATCTCTCAGACCGCTTATCTGCTGATTCACAGCTTGTCAAGGCACTTATTCAGTTTGGTTAAGCATTCACGACTGATGGGTATCGCTGCCGTGCTTCTGCTATGAACTTTATTTGTGCTGGTTTTATAATTCTCAGACGTACCTACTATACTTGTTAGAATTGTGTAGATTGTTTTTAAATTTTATGAGCTAAAGTGTTAACTTTATCAATGCGCCACAGGAAGTGTCATAAATGTATAATATATATTGTCCCGAACAATTTTGAACGTGTGTATATTTTAAATAAATATCCAAAACAGTTTTATTATTCTACGAGCTGGACAACAAACGCTACACGTTATAGTTTTAATCGTTACATGACTAATTCAGTTATAATTTGCTATTTCAACGAATTGTCCTGCATAGCAAACATATTTAAAAATTGGAGTCCTCAAAATAAACATGATCTAATTTATAGTTTATACGTACAAAACATCAAGATGCACGTGGAAAAAACAAACACATACATCACTTGTCAAGTCTCAAATAAATCTCGGTGAGAGCAAAGGGCCGATAGCTGTTAAGGTAGAGCAACAATGACACCGGTATGTACATATTAAGCGTTCCGCGCGTCACTTGAGCGGGGTTGAGCGCTGTTGACGACGCGTTGTAGGCGTGCCAGTACATTGCTGGGTCAACAGCTGTGTATTGTTTTCGTGCATTAGTCAGAGTGGCAACGGGGGAGGCGCGCAGCGAACGCCGTGGGTGGGGCTAGGTGGCGAGGTGGATGGGTTCCCGCGCCCCGGGCATTGTGCCAACGCGAAGCGCCACTGCGCCCACTGCATCGTCTGTCAACGCCATCATAAATCTACCCCCTAACAGCTCGTATTACCAATCACGTAAGATTCACTTTCACGCTCGACGCGCGAAAGCTCACACTGGCCGTTGTGTAGTGCTAATGTCTCGCGAGTAGTCTAGGGCTTTCGTGTGAAGCGTCTCAAAGTCCATCATGAAAGAATTCGACTGGCGTCGTTACTGAAACAACACTGACAGAAAATGTTTATTTTTGTCACTAGGTTTTTGTGTTCTCGACTTTATCTTTGACAACCTTATGTGAACCGTCTTAGAATTTACAAAGACGCAAAAGATGGCACTGAAACATGTAGAGCCAATAAAATCGTAAATAAATAATTAGCAAAAAGCGAGAACGTATCGTGAGAAACTTGTAAAACATAAGTATTTAACTTCCTAATAGACAAGTTCGTAAAGTGCCGGCGAGTACTTGTTATAAATACGTAATATACCCAGAGTGATCATAACTTCACGAGAGCCCTTAACAACTCATTGCTTTAGATCAGCCTACACCGAAGACACGCAACACGTGAAGTGACTCAAGCTTAGTGTAAATAACAATTACACACGCTAGCCTCCGTAAAAACGGCATCTAATAATGATATCAGCGGCCGTTGAGAGATAAAAACTCGCAATTCACAGCAAATTGAACTCATCACGATTGTACAATGGGTGAACAATGATTGGATATCTGCACGCGATTGTGGTATATAAAAAGCTTACTTTAAAGGTCAGAATAGCATGCGTATCTGTTGATATTGTCATATTTTGTGCCTTAGTAAGTACGCACGTAATATGTTTACGCAGCAAAATAGTCTCGTGGTCCACAGGTGGGCGCTTGAGTCATCTTTCCTACGCGATAAATTTAAGATTACCGTATGTTTGCTTGTTTGTTTGTTCGGTCGACTAATTGCATACTTATATAGCATTAACATGGAATTGAGGCCACTTAACACATTATCAAATGTGGGGTAATTATGTTTGTAAACAATCATGACTTCGTTCAAGGAAAATTTACGCGGCATTTAAAATAACTAAATGTCTATTTCTATCTCGGAAAACATTTCAATTGACATAAAAGAAAGAGATATGAAAACGTATTAAAATTACATTAAGTTAGTCAAATCATGAATAGCAATAACATGAAAACATAGCATCCACTAAAATTCTTCACCTCCTTTGTCCTTAATATTTCATTCGTTCCGCATAATATAGTCCGTTCAATTTTGACATTTAAAGGTACATAAATTTACATCAAACTGAAAATGAGCAAATATGTTGCTAAATAACAGTTAAGAATAGTATTTTTTTAATTACTTATAAGAATTGAACTAAACTCTGGTGCTTCGAGTACTAAAGGACTAATGAAAGTGAATACTCTTATACATACTATAATTTTTAGTTGGTATTGACTCAATAGTATGCACTAAATAAAAAATATGCTGCTGTAGTAAACAAATGAATGTGCATTTAGTAGTGAGCTCTGCCTCATACCAAACGTAGCAAACGTAATGTTATAATGTTTTTCAATTGAATACGGATTCAGATGGATTGAAAACGAATATGCTCTAAATGGGCACTGTCCAATTCAATCAGAATGGCTTTATCGCATTCGTGTGGCGGGCATCATTCAATTGAATGTATGGAACAGGCGCGGTGTGCATTGTAAAGGTTTACCTACGCAAAAAGAATAAAATCTGACTAAAACAGCCCTTAGGAAAGATACGTTCCTTGGACAAATACAACATTGTTTGTAAAATAGTATTTACTATTCGCCAATAGATGACAAGTTTTTATTCAATAATCAAAACGACATTTTCTGAAAATAAAACCTAGCTAGATCGATTTATCATTATCTAGATCATCCCCGAAATCCCCCAAATACAATATTCCAAGAAAATCGTTAGAGCCGTTTCCGAGATCGTTGATATTTATTTATATACATGTATATATACAAAAATTAATCGTTTAAATTAACAATAATATTTTGTGTTCATAGCATAAACCTAAATACACCAACGACTATTGAAGTATTCGTATTGTCTTTGTTACTTCAATTTCGAAGTAAAAGCATTAAATAAATATAAACGATAAGACTAAAATATTAAGTGAAAAAGCTAATCAGACAGACCACCCATTAGGCCACGGCGTTCCTCCTACGTATAATTAAAAAGATTAAAAATAGAGCGTGATTAAAAGCTAATATTCCGTATAGTTCTTTCGCGTAGTGCCAAATGCTAGTCATTATGAAATTACGCTTACGTGCACTACATAAATGCGAGTCTAATTGGTGATGTACAGTCGATTCGCTGGAAAGCGCCATAACAGGTGAAAAATGGATCCAATTTCCGTTCAAAGAATGTTGTATACCAATTTCAGTAATGGATCAAATTTACTAGTATTAATGGATCTATTTACGACAAGAATGTAAGTATTGTTAAATAAGTAACGGACAACAAACTAATCTTTAAGCAATTTGCTGCATATGAACTTCTGTAACCAATTTCATATAAGACAGAATCCTATCTAAGCCGATGACAGATGTGTTGCTAGTTCTGAGAACTAAGGCTCCACGCAAAAGACTTTTGGTACCGCAGGAACTTTTTAAAATTCAACAACTGTCATAAAGGACAGACTTTTTACGGACAACCGTATATCATCGTATTCACAATAAAACAGCTCTTATTTTTATGTTTAGTTAATAGATTAAACAAATGGGTAAAAAAATCTACGAGCGAAATACCTGTTTTCACCTGGCAACCCAACGTTATGCCAGGAAAAAAATAGGTAACCCTCCGTTTGCATATCGTGTAGGCTGTGTACTTACCGTTAGTGTTATTTTTTTTCGATATACTCAACGGTGAAATTAAAAAAATAAAAATTATAGCCTGGCCAAGATTTTATCAGGCAATCTATGTCATTTTTAGTAAACCAAATTAGCCATGGAATAATTTTTATCCATTAAACAGATCGATGAAGGTCGATGTTATATCGTATCCTCTACTATTTAGACAAATAGAAAAAAAAATAACACTAAAGATCTGTAGTCTTAGCATGAGTTTTACAAGAAAACGAAACTTTAGGAAAACCTTTAAAATAAGCGTATTCCTCTATACAAAACAATAGTTTATAAACTACGGCTAGGGCCGCTTGCCCCTGTTTTATATGGAGAAATACGCTTACTCTAAAAGTTTTTATAACGCTTTGTTTTAGTTTAAAACTCACACTAAGGGCACTGGAGTCGAAAAGTATTCATATGATTTCTACGGATTAGACTACTTTTTGACAATCTTAGTAGCAGATTGTTCATACTGATTGATATAGAGGGTTCTAGATTCGATTTCCAGTGTACATACATTTTGGGT
>DWOP01000006.1:0-15752 GCA_018251135.1 Cephise aelius
AATAATAAATTGTATTTTTATTTTTTAAGAAACTTCTGTAATTGGGTGTACAATAAAGTGTTATTGTATTGTATTGTATACATTATTGTAACTGGATCACAAGTATTATTAATCAAAATGGACCAAATGTATAGTGACAAGTAAAAAGGTACATAGGCATTCGTATATCAGCGTTTCTATTATTGCCTTAATTTGGGACCTCTATTAGTAGAGAAAATAATTGGCTAGGCCCACACATTATGCCTTAGACCATTAAAAAACGTAGATGAAGTTTGTCATGTTCCTACATTTTGTTATAGAGGGACTATCTGTCTTTTTTCATTGGTCTAAGCGTGGCCGTATTTTTCTGGAACAACTAATTATATCAATTAATTATAGGGTGTGCAACCCTAAATCAAGGTTCCCTATATATTTAAGGACATTAGCACACTTTCTAGTATTTTTTGAACAAGCAAACATTTCTTATTAAGACTTTTTATTTTATACTGGATTAGTTATTTATTTACACTTTAATTGTATCTTACAATTAAAGTTTACAGCAGCGGACTTAATGCCTAGTGGCATTCTGTACCGGTCAATCCGTGACGATAATGAAAAATAGTGGTAGGTGTAAAAACTTTGAATAGATAACATAACATTATAAAAAAAATATTATATGTACACATATACCTGACATAACATATTTGTTGACTCATTTACAACTATTATAAAGAATTACAGTACACTATTAAAGAATTGCAATTTAATTTGACGCCCTTAGATGGTGCGGACGGACGAGTTATTTAAACAACGACATTAAACAATTATCGTTGTTCTGTTGTTGAATTTCGAGCACTTAGTCTATTAATTTTGTACTGTGAAAATTTTTGATCGTTGCGCTGCATGTAGATAGAGAAGCTCCACATTGATCACTCAAATTCAAAATACGATTTACATGTTTAAAAGGTACCTGATGCCTTAGAAGCGATACCGGGCATAGGTGGATTTTTACTCATTAAAAACTATCGGTGGCCTACTTACGCGCTTAAGGGCTTCAGCACTCTGGGCATTCCAACAGAACTCCGTCCGAGGGCTCATGTGCAGCGCCCCGGTCAGGCTTAACTCGGCTGAACGTCAATGTTCACCCTGTATCCTCCGGTGATTACAAAGGTGTACGCCTGTACGGCCACAAGTATCGCCGTCCTCCCCAGGGCAGCTAGCAGGACGGTTCAAGCCGCCTATCTAGCTGCCCGCAACCCCGGGATCCCCTTTAGGTTTTTTTTAACAAAGAGTTCCTTATTCTTTACTGCTAATACAAGCGACATGAACGGTTGCGAAAATACTCACGATGAAACTGAAACAATACGTTTTGAGTAAGTCAATGCGTCTTGAACAATTTACAGCCTGTAAAATCACATGGCTGCACCCCTATTTGTGTCCCAGTACTGGGTACTTGTCTTTTCTCACAATCGGGTAGGCCTAGAGCAAACTTCACCACGATGTACTAAAGCGGCTTGGCGGAGAAGGGGCTAGTGACCAACCCGTGACGACAAGGTTTAACGACTGCTGTCGGACGATAACTACTGAGACCGACGGTTTGTCCTTGTCGTGTGGGATTACAAGAGGTGCCGGATTAGTCAGGTGCTGGATTACCGGAGATCCACTGTAATATAACTTTAGACCACTATTTATCATGCATTTCTTTCAGAATATTATCTTCTTCAAGTTTTAGTACTTAGTATCACTAACTTTGTCCGAGCTACAAGTCTAATTAATAATGCCTACCTATCCAAAAGTTTTCAAGTAATTTTGAAGTTTCACCGAGTTGTGCGGAAAAAGACGAAGTAGGTAGCTGCTCCGCAATGCTTTTGTTCCCAAAGTTTGTTTTCTTTAGGTAATATTTATGCAAATCGTGGTCGCATGGATTTTCTGATAACTTAAAAATTAAAATTTAAAAACGGCATAAGATAAACGTAAAAATAAAAACGAGGGGTGCCGTGGGACACCCGGACGGAACGAAGTTTCGTTCGTTGTAAATTGTTAAAACATTCATGATTATTACCATGTTTGATAGTACACAAATAAAATCACTATCATCATTCATCACCATCACCTCAACCACAGACACCATCAACACTAGCGTCATCACCATACCGCCACCAGCACCACCGGTTAGTGGAGGAAGGTACGGGTTAATGGCCAACCCACGTCGGATTTTATATCCTCATCATCAACCCTTTTACTGTCCCACTGCTGGGCACGGGTCTCCACTCAGAAGGAAAAGGATCTAGGCTTTAGTCCACCACGCTGGCCTAGGGCAGATTGGTAGACTTCACATATCTTTGAGTTTTTTTTTGTAAGAACTCTTAGGCACGCAGGTTTCCTCACGATGTTTTCCTTCACCGTTAAAGCTAGTGATAACTGATCTATAATACGCACATAACACAGAGGTACCTGGGGTTTGAACCCGGACCCAAGTGTGAGAGGCCAGAATCATCACCACTGGGCTATCACTGCTTATATATCCTATATCCTAGCCTAGCGATAAGGCCGACGGCGCCCGCGGCTGCTTAACTTTGTAGATCAATTACGATCTAGACAAGCGGGGCTATGTGCGGTACACAATGTTGTAGCTAAAAAAATAGTACATAGAAAATTGGGCTTGTAATGTGGAAAAACTTATCGAACAAATGGACTTGTCTAACACCACCATCATCTAACAAAAATTAAAAAAATCCTGACTTATAAAAAACGTTTGAAAAGCAAAAAATTATAGATACGTATTGGTCCACAAAATTTCACAACACCAGTATTATTTTGATCTAAGCGCCGTCGTATCGGGGGACCACACATTTTCAGATCTTATGGTAAATTGTAAAATTAAGTTTAGCTTATTAACTTAGCGGTTAGAATTGTTGAAATTGTTAGGTTAGAATTGCAGCTAACACCTATTAACAGGACTAACTTCCACTATTAGTCCTAACTCCCATAGTCCCACTACTATCGAATACTGACCAACTTATATTCTCATTAACATGTTATATCTACTAACGTGCACTAACAGTCCTTCGGCATGATTTTATTCGTAGTTGATGGGCGGCAATGTCCACTTACTATCAGGTGGAGTGCATGCTCGTTTGCTACTAAGATGATATAAATAAGTAGAGTGTAAAATTTGATCTGTAATTTTTACTATGATACGTCCTATTTTGGTCGATAATGACCTAGATATTGCCAAAATACAGACATGACGTGTAAGCATTTTCAATTTCCGCTTTTCGCCCACTATTTTCATACAGGGAGTATTAAATGATAACAAAATTGATTTTTTATGTAGGCGTACTAGTATGAGTAATATTAGATAGTTTTGCAGTTTCGTAGAAACTTTACGAAAATAATTATCTATTGGATATTTTCTTTAACTGGTGAACATTTTGTTTATTATTATTTGATGATCCTTTGCATTGGAGAACAGATGAAGGCGGCTGTACCCTCCAACAGCCAGAACAAATCCACCGGGAACATCACGGACAGTTAATATTCCCTGTATATCACTATATGGATAACTAGCAAGCAATGTGTGAGTCGATGGGTCCAGTTGCTCCAGGGAACAAGGACCCACTTCAAGCACTATCGGAAGACGTGTACCACTCCAGTGGTGTTTATATGCTTGGTATCGCTGAAAGACATTCACTATTACTTTTTAACTCCAAATAAATTAATAATACATAATTTTTTATTACTTACAAATCTTACTCTAACTCTCTATTACTTACGAATATGTCCTTTGGCTTTTCGGCGAACAAGTGTCTGTATTTAAAGGCCTCGGTAAGAATAAGACACTTATGCTCTGAAGAGAACTTCATAGAGTCAACCTTTTTGTCTTTCTTCATGACCAAGGTGAAGTCATGATTGGCGGCCGAGTTTGAGTGCTTGGCTGAAGCAACAGTTATCACATCTGAGTACAACCATTTGTTGGTGACCTCCAACCGGTCCGGATTGTACGTGGTGATGCCGTGCGTCCCCACAGAGAACACACGCTTGTATTTTCCCTTCCAAGAGTGCTTCGTGACGAGAAAAGACGCCACATCCTGATTATCTTTCAATGGAATCATCTTTTCATTGCCTGCAAATTGCGAATTTAATAATAGACTACATCCGGAAAAGAAAATGTGTTCGGTTTTTTTAAACGATTCGCAATAACAATGTCGGTATGTTACGGAAATAAAACCCACAAACAATAGATTGTAGACGAACTTAATATCGGAAATGTGGGGGTAAGAATAGAAAACTAATAAAGCATACAAAGTAATGCTAAAGAAAAGGTAATGGTAAAAGAGAATATTCAATGTATCCTCCCCTTTGTAAATAGATCGGTCACTGAAGACGTGTAAACAAGGGACAGCAGGCATCGTTATAACATTTTATCAAGTAAATAAAACGTTGCATTACTACTCACTGTTTGTGTGTTAATTGTCAAATAGTTTTTGTCTTCTTTATGATATCAGAAGACCTACATATTAAGCAAAACAATCTGAAAATAGCAAAAAGATTACAATCGTCTTCCCAATCGCATTACGTTTGACGTTTCAGCGATGTTGTCATGTCGTCGAGTTGCCAACTAAATATTTTCTGTCATTAATTTAATTAAAATATGTATAAATTTACAGAATTAATAACAGAAAATTAATTATAATACTAAACTAAAAATTAATGAAACGTCATATGAGCGCATATGTATAAACAAACAATTGGTATAAATAAACACAAAGCCTGAATATCAAAATTTTTTCGTAGAAATTTACATATATACATGCAGTAAAGTAAGGGTTTAATAAGTGAAATAAAATATAATAGGGATAATCGCCGAATATATTAACTGTTTATGGGTTTATAAGGGTACTTCCCGTCTTTCCGCAATAATCCCTCAATATTGCAGCTGTTAATTGACAACTTAATTACCGTCAACGTCAAGACAATTTCTGTGACGTTTATGTTCAAAAACTTAAATATTTCTGATTCTCCTAAAACGATGGATGTAATTTATATTTTATAATTGACTTCTAATAAAATGGTGACTTTGTTTAAAAAGTAACGTCTCCATTTTACATATTTTTATAAAATATGAATATTACGCAATAGTGATATAATACGTCTTAAACATAATTTATAAAATATTTGGAAGAACATAAGAGATTATCATGTAAAAAAAACATGTTCTGAACGTAACCTTTCAACTTTCATTTCGTCATCTTGTTTGAAGAACGACGTGTGGTGCATTTCGTATAGGGTTTTAAAGAGAGAAAGTCATAGAAATCAATATGGTACTCGATTTAGATTTATTCCGTTCAGACAAAGATGGTGATCCTGACAAGATTCGCGAGAACCAGCGGAAACGTTTCAAAGACGTAGCTTTAGTTGACACCGTGGTCGAGCAGGACACTCTTTGGAGGAGGTTGCGCCATGAAGCTGACAACTTGAATAAGCTGAAGAATGTGTGCAGCAAGGAGATCGGGCAGAAGATGAAGAGCAAGGAGCCGGTGGGGGCGGAGGACGAGCCCGTGCCGTCAGAAGTGTCAGATAACCTGACCACCCTCACCGGCGAACAGCTGAGGCCACTCACAGTTAACCAAATTAAAAAAGTTAGTATTTCCCTGCATTTTTAGATCGTAGCTGATAATAAAGAAAATGTTCTTTATTTTGCATTTGTAATTTGGGTGTCTCCATATGGAAGAGTTTCTTTTAAAATAAAAATTTATTTTCCAATGACAATACATTTTTATTGTCATTGGACAATACCTTTTGAATTTAATTACTGCATACAGGTACATAGGAAAGCTATAAATTGATGTAGGGAAAAGTAAAAAGATATAAATTTGTATTCTATCCCAGTTAATAGTAGTTCTTGAAATATACCTTAGATAATTGCCATTATTACTAATACTTCTTCAAACAACAATTTCAGGTAAGGGTTCTTATAGATGAAGCAATCACGAAGAATGAAGAAGGCTTGATTACAGCTGAGAAAGCTCGTTCAGCAGCACTGAGGGAGGTGGGGAACCACCTTCATTCCTCAGTGCCAGTAGATGACGATGAGGATCATAATCTTGTTGAGAGGACCCACGGGGATTGCTCTCAGAGACAGAAGTACTCTCATGTGGATCTTATTTGTATGATTGATGGTAAGTCTAATATTCTAGTCTAAACATTGGGTTAACCCCTTGGTCTAATAATATATCCATGAACAATCTCAGAATAAACTTATATGAACCAGTAAGTTTCAATGTGAATTAGTTTATTTGGATAAAATTGAATCAACTTTGTCCAAATAAACAAATATTTGAATTTTAAATTGAATTAACGATCCCAGAATCTCTCTACATTCACTGGATGGCTGAGAGGCTTTTAGTAGATACAAATCCTACATAACTCATTCCATCCCCCAAGTGATTCGGTATCTTTGGAAAATTTCCCTTCCATAAACAAAAAAAAAAGTTTTGATTTTGAGTAAATTCTAAACCTATGGTAATATCTATAAAATATAATAGAATGGGGTATTATTTTGTAGCTATGCAATTACCTTGCATCAGACCAAATTAAATAATTCGCCTCTTTACAAGAGCGACGTGACATCTCATAAAGAGTTTTTGATGAGATGTCACGTTGCTCTTGTAAAGAGGCGAATTATTATGCAGAATTTTTTATATTGGTTGCTTGCATGAGCAGTAAAATTTTGTAATAATATTGCTTGCCATAAATTAGGTACTATCAATTGTAACATTTAACATTAAATAAATAAAAAATGTTTATGTACTGAATTTCTTTAGGTATGGATGGAGAGCGAGGATCAGCAGTTGCTGGCGGCCGTGGGTATTACCTAAAAGGTGCTGCTGTATTCCTAGAGCAGGCCTTAGTTCAGTTGTCGCTACGGATACTGCTGAAGAAAGGATACACACCACTATATACACCATTCTTTATGCGAAAAGAGGTTGGTATATTCCACAATGTTTATTTGTCCTAATTTTATTCCGCCTCAGCTGGCATCTGACCTGGAAACCTGTAAAAGGATCACCTGATTTAGTGCAACTGTATTCTATTTTATTATGCACTAGCTGAACTTCCCAATCGCACCCAGTATTTAATTTAACTAATTGTATCATAATTTTATAAAGCCTATATATAGCCTTCCTCGTGAATTTTATATACAAATATATTTTTTCGAATCCAACAAATAGTTCTAGACATTTAAAGAATCAAACTTCTTTATTTTATAAATATATATAAAGAAATGAGAAAATACAATGTGTATTTAAAATATCCTTATCCTTAAAAATATTGTTGAATCTGATTGGCAGGTAATGCAAGAAGTAGCTCAATTGGCTCAGTTCGATGAAGAGTTGTACAAGGTGCTGGGTAAGGGGTCAGAGAACAAAGGGGACTCTGCCATAGATGAGAAGTACCTGATTGCCACCTCGGAGCAGCCTATAGCTGCCTACCACAGGGATGAATGGCTGCCTGAAGCTTCATTACCTATTAGGTATAAAGCTTATTGTAGATTAATTTTGCAGCTTATATATATATATATATTCTTTCCAAAACAAATTTACAATTCCTTCTAGATTTGCTGTTTACTCATTTATATTGTTGGAATAGAATAAAATATTTTTTATTGCACTAATTTACTGTAACAATTTAATTGTGAATACTGTCAATGAATGGCAGTGACCATTTCTTATCAGTTTATTTTGAATATTACAAACTCAAATTTAAGAATAAAGACTAAAGTTCGAGTTGATAAAATACTACAGAACTATGTATAAATTGTAGATATGCTGGTCTGTCAACGTGTTTCCGACAAGAAGTTGGATCGCACGGCCGTGACACACGTGGTATCTTTAGGGTACATCAGTTTGAAAAGGTGAATAAGTTTTATTTGAATTGATTAATTATGAATATGAGACCACACAAATACAAGGCAATCACATTAGACTGTCTAGGTTTATATACTGATACACGTCTATGCATGTTTTTGTCGAAATCTTACATCTATTTTGGAATGAAATTTTTATCAAGATCCGCTCAACCACTTCATAATAGCACATTAGCCTATTATATTTGAACACAATATAAATAGACACAGTCAAATACCGTAATAAAAAAAAGGCAATGATTTCAAAATCTAGATACTAAAAATTTACTCTTATAAAAGGTGGAGCAGTTTGTCTTAACGTCTCCCCACGACGATGCCTCGTGGAAGATGATGGACGAGATGATTGCTAATGCGGAAGAGTTCTGTCAAGTGCTCGGTATTCCGTACCGCATAGTAAACATAGTATCGGGCGCGCTCAACCACGCCGCCTCTAAGAAGCTCGACCTCGAAGCCTGGTTCCCTGGCTCAGGCGCTTTCCGAGAGCTAGTCTCTTGCAGCAACTGTTTGGAGTATCAGGCTCGTCGGCTGCTTGTCAGGTGTGTTTATGTTATATCTATTCATTTAGTCCATCTTTTGCGAAACTGCTAATGTGTTACCAATTATTATAAGTATAGAAAATTTGTTTGTGTCGACAGTAATGGTGTCAAAATAATTTCAGAATTTCAAAAAATATATATTTAACCAAATGTCAATAAATGCGTGTTAATTAACTCATGCTGTTAGCTGTTTACTTAACCAATTGTTTTAACACATTCTGACAGATACGGCCAAACAAAGAAGATGAATGCGGCCACAGAATATGTGCATATGCTCAATGCGACCATGTGCGCAACCACGCGAGTCATCTGCGCCTTACTCGAAGTCAATCAGACAGAGGAAGGGATCACAGTAAGCATCTAATTATATATTCAACTAAAATTATATTATTTGTAGAAATGTATAAAAATATTTATTTGAAACGAACTCATTTTAATCAGCGAGTTTTATTGACGCCCATTGATCATAGGGGTTTCATTATGAATTCTATTGTCTCTGTCTTGAATTCTTGTGACTCTGTTACTATTGCTTTACCTAGATGGTGGATATTGTGTTGATATTTCAACAACTGAAGATCTGAAATTAAGGTCCCCTTAATTTTTATAACCAAAATGTTATTGTAGTAGGTATTACAAATATGATAATAATAAAGTATATTTAATCAGGTAAAAAATAAACTAAATGTACATAATTGTGGTACATATGTAAAAGATTTATTTTTGCCAGGCAAACAAAATTCAAGCACATGCCAAACACAACAAAATGTATACATATGTGCATGTGTAAAAAAGCATTTTTATTCATAACTTTGATTTTTATTTGGCAAATAATTAAACTTGAGACAGCCTGTAGACCATGTTGTAAACAAAATTCAAGCACACACCAAACACAACAATAAGTATACATATGTGCATGTGTAAAAAAGCATTTTTATTCATAACTTTGATTTTTATTCGGCCAATAATTAAACTTGAAACAACCTGTAGACCATATTGTAATGACCATTATTCCTCATAGTTATTTAAAAACGACTATTTGACATATAGAATTTTATTTTTTCTATAGGTACCTGCGG
The DNA here is from genome assembly GCA_018251135.1 of Cephise aelius. Lineage (NCBI taxonomy): Eukaryota > Metazoa > Arthropoda > Insecta > Lepidoptera > Hesperiidae > Cephise > Cephise aelius. The sequence goes on from DWOP01000006.1 coordinate 9,522, forward strand.
CATTAAAGCCATGGATGCCAGAAGAGTACCAGGACATGATACCATTCGTAAAGCCAGCCCCTATTGACGTGGAGGCCGCAGCCGCCGCCAAGAAGGGGAAAAAACAGAAGGAGGACAAAAAATAGCTCAAAGTGCTCTCTTCCATTCCGCATTTCAAAGCTTTTATTTATTTTTATGCTAAGCATTGCATTTTTCTATGTGCAGATAAATGAGCATATACTATTACTTTTGAAGTTTTATTTCACTTCAATTCAATTTACAGTTAACAAAAAGTATGCCTACAAGAATACTTGTACAACCTACAAATATGAAGAGTGTTGCCATCATTGACCTGTGTTGTATCAGTAATCACTTTGATCTGATGACTTTACTGATTACATAGTCACAGTTATATTTACTTGTACATACACAATCTTATCTCCAGCAAATTATGTGCATATTTATTGAAACAGTATATTGTGCCAGCCACAAATAGCTGTATGGCGGGCAAGCATAATATATATGAAACCATCAAATAAAATATAGCAATATAATTCATTACATTTATTGTGACAAAATAAGCCTCCAGTCCATGCTGATACAAACTTAATAGTACAAGTTAAATATTTGTCAGAATAATATAAAGTATAAAGCGACTTTAATATATTAGTTATAATTATTGTATGAATAAAAATAAGATTTTGACTTTTAGAAAGAGATTTAAATAAACATGAGACATTAGCCCACCACACCCAGTTTTGCAAAATCATTAGACTTCAACCATTTTAATCCAATTATAGTCTAGGTAACTATCATACAGCTCTTGATAAGATATGGAAGTATGTAATATTATATTTCTGAACATTTGAAATTGAAGAATGAAACTTTATCCTCATAAAATGAAACTTGTTTCTGCTATACTTATAAATGGGAATCACATTACAAGATGTGTTTGATTACATTATTTCTCTTTCCTCGTAGGTCATTAAAAATGCTACATTACGCCATTATCATTATTTTTAGACATTATTTATTCTAGACATCCAATATACACTAATTTAAATTTATTTTGTGGTTCAGATAAAGCCTATCTTGCTCCAAGCTAAGCATATTGACTTGCTTAAATTATTTGTGCCCCTCATATGTACAAAAACTGAAATGTGTTGGACTTTTACATCTCAGAAAATGTATGTTATGTCATATTTACTTTTATTAGTTTATAATGGCACAAAAAATATAGAATACCCAAAATAATGTAGTAATATTTATTTACATTCAACAATTATTTTACTGATATAATGTATGAGCCTTATTGTCTAGCACCTTAACTATAACATTCTCAAATCAATAGTATACAAAGGATTTGATATACACATTATAATATAATCTCAAACGAGATTCCACTTACTGAGGCATAATATTACATTATAATAGTTTACATACAAAAATTTGTTTGACACCATATTAATAGTGGTGACATTGTTTATGCATAACTCTTACTTTATTTCTCAATTTCAATAAAAGTAATGAATAAAATGTTCAGTACATATATTAAACCCATTGATAACTTCATATGATATACTAGCAAACTTCCCTGGTTTCACCCACCATCCTTCGTATGAATGTGCCAATGATAAACAAAAAGAGTTTTTCAAATCTGACCAATAGTTGCAAATATTAGAGCATTCATATAAATAATCTCTTTAGCTTTAATATATCAGTATAGATTATTATATAAATTTAATACCAAATATTCTTAGCCCTCGAAAAGGCTATCTAGACTCTTGCTCTATCAAAAGCAGAGCCTTGAAAGTGCCACTGACGATTATGTGAATATATATAGTGAGACTATTATTTATTGCTTACTATTTATTACACCCAAACTAGTGAACACTGTTTTGCAGAAATAGATTTACAAATAGTTCTACATGTGTGTACTCATGTGCACAACTTTTATGTATATTTACAATTTATTTTAATTAATATTGATTAAATAATTGTAATATTTGTGGATATATAATACATTAACCCAAATAACTGTTTTGCAATATTTCAATACATATAAAAAAGCTTTTGACTAAATATTTAGGTTCCTGCAATACATGGGACATAGCATGATCTAATACAAAACTAAAACAATTGTATTTTTGATCTTCCAATAATATTACTTCAATTCATACTATCACCATTGTTTGTCTCTTGTAAGAAGAAACAAGACAAGCTTTTTCTTCATAGTACATAGTCTCTTATGAATTTTATGTTTGTCATCATCATCATCTTTTAAGCAAGCTTAATATTTCTGCAATGATTGCACAAGCTATCCAGGCTAAAATGATTTATTAAATATATAATCTCACATAAAAATTTACTAAACACAGCGTCAATAATATTATTTATTGATTGTTAGTTTTTCTGACATATGTAATGAATTGTTTACATTGAGTATTTAATTTAAAATAGGCTAAAAGGAAAATAATTTGTTTGCCTATCATTTCCATTGACCAACAAAATGTATATAATATGTAATTATAGCAAAATAAAAAAAGCAAGCATAACAAGGATTTATATTCTATCAATTGGTATAAACAGACAGATATTAATTTTTAACGCTTAACTGAACTTCAGAGCAGTGAAGTGTAACTTTAGCTGTCACAAAAAACATCCAATTATATTTATATTAGCAACTATATATGTTGGCTTATTCCGCTGTCCTTTTCTTCACAGTTAGTCAATTAGCAAGCAAGTTGTGCCTTCTGCCTGCACTTGTGCATTAATGCTCTCAGAGTGAACTGCCGTCGTGCCAGTGTGCGTACTTGTTTCAAAAATGTATCTAAATCTATCACCTCCTTGCGTAAAGCTTCCCCCATATAGTAAATGGCGTCCTCAAGTGTAGCTTCCTCTGCAAAAGCGTTTAGTAGCTGTGAGTACAGCGGTGCAGTTGTTACTACAGCTTCATCAACATCAACCCCTTCCTGTTCACCTAAACGTTCCACTGCCGCCTCCAACTCTTTCTCCTTCTCTTGTAACACTAACACATTCTTATCTAGATCAGCTCTCTCTCTTTGCAATCTAGTTAATATATCTTCAAGCCTCGCTTTTCCCTCATTGAGCTCTCGCTCAGTACGCCTGAGTGTCTCCAATTCAGCTTGTGATTGTTGAGACTGCTCCTTGAGTCTCCTTCTAAGTTTATCCTCAACGGCTGAGAGCAAGGATGCCTTTATATGTTCCTCTGTAATAGTCCCCCCAGTCATATCAGGAGTAGGGCCTGGATAACCTGCAGCAGGAGGATATGGAGTGGGATTTACTGAAGGGTAAGGCGTCCCATTAGCGTTGTAAGGAGATCCAAAGCTTGGATATGGTAAATTCGACGTAGTAGGGTATGGTGTAACAGTTGGATAACCAGGCTGACTCACCTGAGGGTAGGGGTAGCCGGTGGGCTGCGGCATGAATGAGTTGACTGGATACGGCGGTCTCGCTTCGTTTCTTGGCTTCGAATAGACGGGCGGTAGCTCCCCAAACGCGTTTATCATGCATTCAACCAACTTGAGCATTGTCGAAGATTGATTCCATTCATGAAGGAATGGCAAGTAAACTTTGCCATTACTGTCGACATATTTAGACACCTTGATAGACATATCCGATGTCGGTTTCACGAAACACAATGGAGCATTTTCCGGATGGGTGTCCATTAGCCAAATACAAACTGGTATGTTGTAATACGCTCCCTTATATTTCACTGGTAACGTGCCTTCGAGATTAAGTAAATCTTTCCTGGAGCCATTGTTAAACACAAAGACTTCCATCCGATAAGTCAAGCTTCTATAAACTTCCATCAGACGGACAACTTCGCGACAAGTGTAGTCGCGATGCTTATATTTAGTTAAATATTGTTTTAACATTCCCTCATCATGGTACACTTTATTCATTATGACTTATTGTTGTGAACACTGATAGCTACAATTATTTAATATTACGTCCAAGTAATTAACAAGAATTATCACAAGGTAATAACACAATGAAATTCAATAAATTCCAATTTTCAATCAACTGACGATTTGTCATCAACACAGTCACAAACAAAATGTCATTTTTGTCCAGAGTGCCAGACCATAGATTATACAGTCCAGGATTTCAGAATATACCTATTACCTATTTCCCGTATACAGTATTACTCTATGGTATATATACTGGAGCATAGAGGAAAGGAGATTCCGGACAAGGATTTATTAGTTACTTTCATATCTGAGTAAAATATAATATAATTCTAACTCATATCGATAGTTTTTTATGTCCTTAATTTTATGATGCTACTCCGTATCTCCATAAAACACTACTTCCACCCATGGCAATTTTTGAATTGACTAAATTGCAACTAAAGACTAGTCTCTAGTAGTATTAAAATGTGTTCATCAAAAGATAATAAATAATATTAGCGCTACCATAGCAAAAGGATAATTTTTAATATTATTGTTAAATATATTATTTAAGTATAAGTTTACCAAAAGTCATAGTAAAAAATATGTATAAAAAGATTTAAGAACGTACAAATATAAAATGTACTTTTCATCTGAGGGGGAAGCTAATATTGAAATGCCAATTTAGAAAATAGTCCCTACATTTAGTGAAGTTAAGAACACTAAAATTGACACGATTCGTTCTTTAATTCATATATTACATTTTATTTTTAAACAAAATAAAATATTTTTGGCTTATTGCCTTCTCTGATAATTCAAACACTTAGCAATATACTACAGGCATTTGTGTAAGTAGTTATAGCCCAGTAGTTAAAAATCTCACTCCAGTCCTCTCACACGGAGGCCCGGGACTAAAACCCCTCTTCTCTGATTTTTGTGAGAGGTTATGTGCGTATTAAAATTTATTACAACTAGCTTAAACGGTGAAAACATCGCGAGGAAATCTATATGCCTGAGAGTGCTTATGAAAAAAGTTCTCAAATATATGTGAAGCCTACCTCTACCAATCCTCACTTGACTATACATGCTTTCATAGATATCTTGGTGTATAATCTATGGATATCCTGTGTCAAATTTCTTCTTCATTGACAGCCTTGACAGGTCTCACTTATTCGATTAATTTCTTTTCCGGCGGGCTGTCAACGTTTACAGAACGTTCCGCAGCGGTTCGCCGTTTTAATCCAGATTAATCTTCTTGGATTCATTTGAAATACAGCCAATTGTATTAAAATAACTCAGCACAATGCCGCCTAAATTCGATCCTAATGAAATTAAAATCGGTAAGACATTGACAGTGATATAGGTGGATGATAACCGGAGGTGTGTTAAAATAGAGATTTTTCATTAAAAAATCTGTTTGCAGTGAATTTGAGGTGCGTTGGTGGAGAAGTCGGTGCCACATCATCCTTGGCTCCTAAAATTGGTCCCCTGGGTCTCGTGAGTATTTAATTCTTAACCTCAAATATACGCGTGGCAGTCTGTTTTGATATGATATTGACGACACGGCAGCTAGTGAATTAAAATCAGTATTTCCGATTTACTGCATATTGGACTATGCTCTGAGTATGTGCACAGACTTCAAAGATATATTGATCCAAAAAGAAAACTACGTGATAGCAAAATATGTGAAGATATTTTAACCTAGCTGTCTTGTCACGATGAATGATCCTGGGGGGTGCCTCCCTACCAGGCGCGTCCTTCCGGGTGGCGGATGGAAGGAACCCGCGACTCAGGATCCTTTCCCTGTCGCGGCTACTCCGAATGTCCAATAAGGAGTCGCGGACCAGGCTGTAAGACTGCCGCGCATTGTATAAGATCTAAGTCACATGAATTTCAGAATTTTTGGAATTGATATCATGAATATTCTCATCATGTCATGTGCTCTTTACTATACTACCATTAATCATGTAAAGAAAATTAGATTTTGAGAGAATTTGGACTGTTTCCATTCCATCTATAAATTATGTAGATAATAAAAAAAAGTCTTTGATCCCCTTTCTTTCTTTTAGTGCCTTTTTACCCACAAACTAGTCTCACGTATTAGACTTTCGTGAAGGCGGGGTAGAGTAACAAAAGTGTATAAAATAAATTTCTACTAGTTGCAGATACATTTCATAGATTTTGTCTAAAGTTTACCTCAAAATTAGTGGTTTAATGCGTTTTTTTTCACATTTTTTTATTCAAGGGAGATTCGCTTCTCCCTCACTTCTTGTTTAATTATTCAAATTCATGTGGCTCTGACTTTAAATAATCTTTAGCTGTTCAAACCAATAATCAT
>DWOP01000007.1:0-15584 GCA_018251135.1 Cephise aelius
AATTTATTAAACTACATACTATGTTTATCTAACGACATCGTAAAATAAGGATAAACAACGGTATCTGTTGAAACTGTTCTTTGTATTTATATTTCTCCATTTGACGTCCTACAGGCTCCTACTATATTGCTAGGAAGTCTGTATCTTACGTGAATAGCAAAACTAACTCCAAATGAACTGGTTGTTGCTATAATTTTAAGCATACCAATTTGTCCGATAAAACGCCACAAAGTACTGGTTATTATAAATTCGGCAGACCCGACAGACAAGTGAATTTTACAATTATTTGTGTAGAACTTTTATCAGAAAATTTGTATTATAACTCCTGTTCTTTTCTTCAGTAGAAAAGGGTTCATGCTTTTCAAATATGTTTTTGAGCTTATACACTACTACATCATACTTTATAAAAACTTAACATGTAATTTTGAGTTGCTTCTAAATACTTCTTGCATGCACCTATTTGGTATTGTTGCTATAACTCTCCTTTATGGTGGTTTATTTCTATTTCTCTTCCATGACTTTAATTTATTACAATATATATATATTAAAAAATCTACATGTATTTAGGTATATTTCAATAGTTTAATTTAGTAATTGTCATTTAATATGTTTGATGGAAAAATTTAATAACTGTTCTATTATTATATTCTTATTAACAGATGAAGAACCTAAAAGCATATCACTAACCGAAACATACTCCAATACTATAACGACTGAGACAACCTTACTTACAGACACTGAAAAAAATACTAACTATGACATTTTCGAACCCACTACGCCAATAATTAGCGATAGTACAACTTATAGGTATAAAAGCGAAGATGAAGCGATAATACCTTATTTAGGAAACAGTGCTACTACTGAATTAGGTATTATTGATGAAAGTAATGTATATCAAAGTTCTACCACTTTATCTGGTGAAACAAACACTTATAAAACGGCTACGAGTAGTTTGGTAACTAAAAGTAATATTACCGAAGTGACTGAGGTAAACTCATTAACTGTGAATGAAAACAAAGCGCCAACGGTTGACTTTTATGAACTCGTACCAAGCAGTAGCACAATACATTCTGAAAGTACTATTAAGCCTATACCAAAGCGTACAGAAACAAGCGGGTCACAAAAACAAGTAAATGATATTAAAAGCGTTAAGATTGCTGAAAATCAAAGAAAGTTGCACAATAATTACACAGACATACATATGTCAATGGAATCTGAAAATGAAAAAAAATACAAATTACAGTCAAAAAGTACTACACGTAAAAGCCAAAGCATTACTGTTACAACAGAGAGTCACTTGAGTCCCGATTTGATTGTTGATAATATCACAGAAAAGCCGCAGTACACCAAAATATCAAAAGGGACTACAATACCTTTCGAAAGTAGCACTTATATATATAATAACTTATATAATACTAAATCAACTGAAAGAATAATAGAAGAGTTACCCACCACGGAATACGGAGAAAATTCGGATAGTACTGTTCTGAAAAATGACAAAGAGTATACGGAAACAACACATCTAAGTTCAACTACTCAGACTGATTCAGATATATACATGACAAGTGCAACTGAGGCAAGTATAATGATCCCTGAAATAACAACAAAATTACCTGACAGTGACATATATGCTGATATAGATCCATACACTACTGAAACAATAAAAGATGTATTTAAGAAAATTCCCAATTATGAAAAAATACCAAATTCAGATCTTGTGGGGACAGTAAAAGCCACTAAAAATATTGATTACTTAACTACGTTATATACAACGGATAATTATAGAACTTTCGATAGTACTGAAATTAGTTTAGAGCCTGAATCAATAAAGGATGTTAAAACACAAATAACAGGATTCACAACAGTATCTGAACATGCTGATCCAGCATTTACCGCTGATACTAAATCCACTAATCGTCTAATCTTTGAAGAATTACCTACCACACAACGAACAAAATACGAAAACAACATCGCAAATGAATGGACTAATACAGAATACAAGACGCTATCTTCCATAACTGAAGATTTTAAAAACATAATTACTACCAACGCTTATACAAGAAATTCTATGTATACATCGATACCCGAAACTTACGCTACCTCAACTCATGATCTAAAATTATCTGAAAATACTATGGATGAAAACTTACTAAGTACTGAAAAAGAAATTATTGGTAAAGGTACTATAAAAGACAGATACGCGCAGAAAACAAGTTACAATAATATATTTGAGACAAGTAATATGTATTCCACAATAGATACTACGGAATTTAATCCAAGCACTAATGTAATGGATAATGTCAATATAACAGTTTCAGACTACAGAAGTAAAGATAAGACGAAAGAATTTGATATAAATAATATGGAACATATAACTAAATCAAATGTACCTACAACAAACAACGGTGAAATAAAATATTCTGAGTACACCCCCATAACTGAGGAAACTACAATATTCACTACAAACCATCCTTTGACGCATACTGGCAATTTAATTAGCGATATAAAATCAACTGAAATAGATTCAGATGGAAGCGGTGAAACATATACAGAAAGAATAAGTCTAAAAACAACATTGGAAATTAGTGCTTATAATCCTGTAGATGTTACAACTAACTCAGAAACCGATTTAACAAGTACTTTTAAAACGCAAAGCCCAAAATATGCAAATACAGTATATTTATTGTCCAAGTCCACTGATTCTCACATCAACACAAATAAAGAAGCTTCAACATATAATACAGAGCCAACTCAAATAGCGAAAGATTTGTTAAACACGGAAACGGAATCAACTTTAGATAAGAAGATAGATACCAAGGCCCTTTACACAACGGAAACAGGCTACGGAACAACTGAGTTTAAATCAAACTCTGAAGTTACTGAAAGTACTCTGTCTTTTAAAGATAATAAACATATTAACGAAGCAGTTTCACCTTATGACATATTAACTAGCAGTTACATTTTCAATGATATGTCAAATACTCAACAAACCATATATTCCGAACAAATGGACGTGACCAAAGAACTTGACATTAAAAGTACAGAATACACAACTACTATAGATACAACAATTTATAATAAAAACCCTACTACTACAGAAAATTATGTGAATGAAGATACAACAAGCAATATAGGTGAAGTAAAGTCAGACTTTATAACAAATGTTGAAACAACATCAACAACATCATCTATAGACAGCATTTATGTCAATACAGATGTTCCAACATATGACAAAAAATTACAGGAAAACGTCACATTTATAGACAATTCAAGTACCGAAAAAGGGCCTAAGTTTGGTAATGATGAAGGGGCAAAACATATCGATACACAAACACATAAAACAAATACCGAGTACACAGCCACAGTAGGAATGTCAAATAATAGTTTAAGTACAACAACAACTGAAGTTAATTTAAATACTGACGTGATGAATCACGTTGACAGCACTAAATTAGACAACAAAAAAGAAACCCAAGTTACAGATACATCTTTTCAAAGTAATATGAACACAAATACAGACGATTCTATTTATGGCACAGAGTCTATTGATAGAACGTTGCTTTTAAATACAAAATATGTGACAAATAATATACAAATAATAAATACGGAATATTCAACTGCCTCAGATATTATGAGTAGTAACATAAATACAGAAAGAAGTAGTATTAATACGACAAGCAATGTTTTCGAGCCGAAATATACATCAACAATAAAAACAGTTACATCTCCTATTAAAAGTGAAACATATATTGATACTGAAGATTCATCGTATAGTCATAAAATATCAACTGAAAATCCGATGCTTAAAGAAATAACGATCACAAAAGAACTAGAAAGTTCACCTACAGAAGACTCCACGAAAGAATTTATTACAAAGACAACAATATATCCATCAACATCTGAACGAACCGATAATTATTTCAATATTATTACAACCGAAAACAGTTTAAGTTCTGGTTTTTCATATAATAAAGACACTACGCTTTCAGAGTATGAAAAGTCAACAACCGTGTTTTCCCAGACTACTCTGCCCGTAGGTATAAAAGATCCGGATTATAATATAAAATCAGGGACATCATCAGAAATTAATAACTTTGTAAATACAATTACTACGGAAGTTAATGTCAATAATGAAATAATAATCGAATTAAATACTAAAATACCAGAGTATTCAAAATTATCTACAATTAAAGCAGAAAACAGTTATTCTGATGGAATATCATCAACAATATCGACAAAATATACAGATAAAAATTTCATTTCAACAGTTTTAGACAGTCAAACTGAGAGAATAATAACCGACAACTTTTTCACACCAACTGTTACTCCATCTAGTTCAAATAGTGTCCCAGAATTAATAATAACCGAAACGAAAGACAGTGACGAACGTTCTCATATGACAGAAAATGTTACACCGACTGAAACGAGCAATATCGTTATAGATATTAAGGAGATAATAGTTAGCGATAAACCAATGCAAACTACACCAATATCAGTTACAGCTAAATATGAACAACAGTCTCAAGATATTACAGAAGCTGTAAATGAATTAAGTACAATAACAGAAACTTTATCTGCGGAAACTTCTACTTCAGTAACATATTTGAGTAGTGAAACAAAGACTACAAATATGTTACAATCAACAACTACATTGTCAACAGGAAATTTGTACACGACTACATCTGTACAACCAGAGTCAAATATCAATATTATAGATCCGATACCAAGCGTTGGGAGCTCAGTTAAACCTGAAGACATGATACCGACGAAATCTTCCTTAACGACAGAAATGTCATCTATTAATACTGTTATCAATAATGTTGATAAAATGGAAATGGATAATACATTAACTCAAAGTGCCATATTCACTTCAACGAAATCTGAAATAGATATAGTCGATAACAGCCAAGTTGAAAATGTTACAGACGCAATGATTTCTACTTTAAAAGAGCATGAATACACAGATGACTATAAAACGTTTAAGCAAGATATTAACAATGAAATTAAGAGTACTACGATGACATTAACTGCTGATAATCAGAATATAAATCAGGCAACAACGCATTTTAATGTTGATTTAACAAATACAGAAAATATTAATTTGCCTAATGTGTCCATCGAAAACGAAAAAGTAACAATAATTGAAAATACTGATCAAACTGTTCAAAAGCCTGATACCTTACCTTATATGACGCCAAAAACTGAATTTCATTCAAAAAATATATTATTGCATACGCCTGAAACGAAGAATCCTGATACTGATAAATTAACGACGACTTCACTTGATATTTTAAACCCAACACGTGATGTGTCAATAATAGAAGAATTAAATACATCTACAAAAGGAAAAATATTTTACTCCACAACTACATATGAGACATCCCCAATTAATCTCGATTATACAAACAATGACAATTCACCAAATGCCGATACGTTACCAAACGAAACTCAAGTTCAAAGTACAACATTAAATTCAAACTTGATTGATGAATATACTTTATTTAATAATGAAAATGAAGATAAACTGATAACTGTGGGAAAAACTGATGTTTTAACAGAAATGTATAGCACGACTTTAGACACTTCTACAACTAAATACAATAGCCATGTAAGTTTTCCAATGACTGACTTTAAACAAACCTTTTCTACATCGAACTTCATTCCTACTTCAACAATAACTGATACAACTTATTTAGATACATCATCTTATATTGATGAAAAAACTTTGTTAACTTCAATAACTGAATCAATAAACATAGTAACTGACAAACCGTTACCAACAAGTTCGGATATAATTAATTCTGATGAAGAGATAACAAGTACTCTTAAGAACCAAAATGATCAAATTGACACAATTCAAGTTAATGGTATTACTACACCAACGATTACCGACAAGACAACATTGGAAGATATCACAGTAACTAAAGGATCCATAGAATCTTATACCACTTTTAAAGATGCCGAAAATATAGCCACTAATGAGGTTACTCAGATAATTTCCAGTACTGAACAAACATCATATAAAGAGACTACACCGATCTTGGCAACGGTAGATTATAATATATTAACAGAAACTTCTACAGTAGATAGTTCGCTAGTAGTTTCAACTTTAAAAGATTCCATAGAACTATTGAAAACCACAGAAGATGATTATAATAATACAGTTCTCAATAATATGGAAGTATCAACTAAATATGGCAATTCTGAAACAAATATTTTAACGAATACTGAAAAAAATATTGTAGATATAAAACAAAATACGCGATATCCGTCTACTACATCATCTATTTTAAGCACATCAATGGAAAGTTTGTCGTCTAGACAAAAAGATGTTGATATTACTGCATGGACTGACTCGACGCCTTATGATGTTTCTATAACTACAACTGAGATAGTAAATTTTAGTACCGACTTAAACGTTAAATGTAAAACTGACTTTAACTGCCATACTGACTATAGCTGCATTAAAGGAGTATGTCAAAATCCATGTGAGGGGATATGGAATCCATGTACAAAGAACACTACCTGTAAAATTCTCAACCATGCCGCTGTTTGTGTGTGCGATGATGCTGCTGGAAACGTCTGTGTAAGAGGTATGCTCACAAGAGTTATAATACCCATACCGTTTTTTGCACAGCCTATAAATTGTTTAGTCTATAGTTTCATAGGCAAATATGAAAAAGTACTTTGTTGATCGTTTTATCGGACAAATGTGTGTTGGATAATTAAAAATGTAATTTTTCATACATTACGTATTTGTAAATAAACTAATTCTGAATCTTGTAACATACTTCGTGTAACATACTAATTTCTAATATAACATGTAACATACTAGAATCACCTGGAACACCTAAGGCACCAGAACCCTGTCATTCTGATCGGGATTGTATAGAGACTGAAGCCTGCTTTATGGGATTGTGTCAAAATCCTTGCGAGTTTGACAATGTATGTGGTATTGGAGCCAATTGTCACCCAATAAAGCAAAGACCGATGTGTTCATGCCCCGCGGGGCACGACGGGGATCCCGCAGTCAAATGCTCACCCAAAATAAGTAAGCCTTATTTCGAGTACATTAGATTAATGTTTGTTTAATAATGTTGGTTAGTGTAAGGTATTTGTAACAATTTTAGTGTGAATAAATCCATAAAAAATATATTAATTACAAAACGCACCTGTAATTAAATAAGCACTTTAATGATTCAGGGTACTTATTGTAATAATATATATATGTCAAAATATTATACTTCAAATATAGTAATTGCACATGTAAAATATTGTTGTGTAATAAAATGATCTTACATTTTGCTCAGTTGGTTGCACTCGGAATGAAGATTGTCACTTGACTGAAGCTTGTATAAATAATGCATGCCAACATCCATGTGCAATACACAATCCATGTGCACCAAATGCTGTCTGTATAAACACGAAACATGGTTCCGATTGTAGCTGTGCTGAAGGATTTCAAGGAAACGGCTATGTTGGCTGTGTACCAGGTAAGTGATTTTTTTATTCCTGTAAATATAAAATAAATATTTTTAGGACAATTTTTAAATAGATTTTTTTTTAGTTATGAATACACAATCTGTTTGTCAATATAACGAAGACTGTCCACCTGAATTGTTGTGTGATCGCCTAAATCGAGTATGCATGAATCCCTGTGCCGTCGACAAATGCGGAGATAATGCAGAATGCATTCCAGCGAATCATGGAATACAGTGCAAATGTTACGCTGGCTTTACTGGAAATCCGTTTATAGAATGTTATCAAGGTACATAAAACTAACAGTTTGTTGTTACAATCGTCAATTCATCTATCAATCCTAACGATCCCACTGCTGAGCACGGGTATCTTCTCAGAATCTAGGCCTTTGTCTATCACGCTGACCAAGTAGGATTGGTATACTTCACATACTTTTGAGAACTTTTTTTTAAATAAGAAGGCATGTAGCGAAGAGGAAACCCTCACGATGTTTTCCTTCGTCGTTAAAGCAAGTGATAATTGATTTATTTTATAGTACGCATATAACTTATAAAAATCAGAGGTGCTTGCCTGAGATCCAAACCCCGACGCTGGAGTCTTAACCACTAGGCTATCACTGCTCTTATCATGTCAATCAATCAAAAAAGCAATCGTCAGCACAGTTGAATTTTTATAATATAAATATTTATCAAACAAATTTTTATAGTCGGCAAATAAAATATTCCACTAATTTAATTTTTCAGTTCAAGGATGTCGGTCGGATAATGAGTGCTTAAATTCAGAAGCATGCATAAACGGAAAATGTGATTCTCCATGTAGGTGTGGTATTAACGCCATCTGTGACGTCTTAAATCATCGGGCATCTTGCAAATGTTTATCTGGTTATTCGGGCAACCCGATGTTGGGTTGTGAACCCCCGTTAAACCCATGTATACCGAATCCTTGTGGCGTTAATGCACTCTGTGAAAGTGACAACGGAAATCCGATTTGTTATTGTCCAAAAGGATTAACCGGCAATCCATTTAGGAATTGTAGTAAGTAAAATATTTATTTTGTTTACATGATTGGCTCGTTACCTGGATAATTTGAACTGATGAGATGGAACATTAAACTTATCAGGAAGTTTCTGTATAATACCTACAATACTAATTTTAAAGCTAAATTGCCACATAATAATGTAACCAATACCATAATTAATTACCACAGTATTACAGTTTATAATACAATTTCATATGAAACTTTTCTGGGCGTTTCGGCTTAAAACCAATATTATATCAACTGTAGAGAGTAAATATTATTCATGAATGATGTAGTACCATCCGATGTCGTCTCCATAGCTCATCACCACATCATGACGTGGTCTCTAATGTATTCTTACAAAATACTAACTATTAGAACGAATATTTACAATATTTATTATGTTTGATACTCAACTATTTCTAAAAGGATATGTTGTTTTTTTTAAGATCAGATTATAACCATATTTATTCACCTTTCAATTAAAAAGTGTACCAATAATTACCAAATATTTTAATATTTATAGAGTTAGACAAAAATTCAAAAAATATTATTGATTTCGGTTGTGTAACAAGTACATATCTAACAGGAAGCAAATACTTTTTTGAAAGAAAAATCATGTTACTGGTTTTTGCAAAGTTACTACTATATTATACGTTGTACCGTATAGGACATACAAGTTTATTTATTAAAAATATTATTTTCAGTTCCGGAGGGTAATGAATGTGAGCCAAATCCATGTGGACCTTATACTGGCTGTCGAATAATAGACAATAAACCAGCCTGCTTTTGTCTCCCCAATTATGAGGGTAATCCTCCCCGGCAACCCTGTAGACTGCCAAACAACCCTTGTAATCCTTCACCATGTGGACCTAATACTCAATGTACTATATTAACTAACGGATTCGCAAAATGCACATGTTTACAAGGATACGTAGAAAGCCCGAATACAGTTAGAGGTTGTATAGAAGCAAGAAATCCTTGTGAACCAAATACTTGCGGCATTGGAGCACGATGTGATCCAAATAGATCGCCTGCATGCTATTGCCCAGAAAATACAATTGGAAACCCTTACAAATCATGTAATCATCAAGCTTATTTACCTCCAGATGTGCTTTGTCAACCAGGCCCTTGTGGACCGAATGCAGATTGTTATGTAGGTGGTAACAGAGAAATGTGTTTCTGTAAGACTGGGTTTATTGGAGATCCATATACAGGCTGCCAAGTACAAGAAGTCCGTGTAATCCAAATCCATGCGGTCCGCAAGCTATTTGCAATACTAACTATGAGGGCCGAGCATTGTGTACATGCGCTGAAGGTAGCACTGGTGATCCTTATAGTCTGGATGGATGCCATTCCCATGAATGTGAAATAGATGATGAATGCGCTATAAACAAAGCATGTATAGGCTATGCATGCCGGGATCCTTGCCCTGGAGTTTGTGGCTTAAATGCTAAATGCCTTGTCGAAACACATCATCCCGTATGTATTTGTGAAAACGGACTCGTGGGAAATCCATTAATATGCTGCTTACCACCCGAAGATCAGAAATCGATTAGACCTTGTAATAGAATACAGTGCGGAAAAAATGCAATATGTCAAGATGTAGGAGACAAAGCTGTATGCACTTGTCTTCCTGACTTTTTTGGAGATCCAACTAAAGAATGTAAGCCAGAATGTATTATGAATTCCGATTGTCCATCAAACGAAGCTTGCATTAATCGAAAATGTACCGATCCTTGTTCATTTAAAAATGTATGCGGCATTAATGCAGCATGCCTGTGTTCGGACCATACAGTATCGTGCGTATGTCCCGATGGCTATTTGGGAGATCCGTTAATTCAGTGTATTTACAGACGTAAGTATATATATACAAAATATTTCTATACGTAAATACGATAATAAATTATCAATATTCTATAATTTTCAATACTTATGTTACAGCAATATATATCACACCGGACAACACTACTGCTCAACCATGTACGCCAAATCCTTGTGATCCCAGCGCTTCGTGTGATACGTACGGTAATCAGTTTGCCATTTGTGATGTCTGTTTCGGATCAAGTGGTATCAATAACCCGGCATGTAGACCAGAATGTGTACTTAGTACCGACTGCGCTTTCGACAAGGCTTGTTTAAGAAATAGATGCGTTGACCCATGCCCGGGCTCTTGCGGTGTAAATGCAGAATGTTCTGTTTATCATCATGATCCTATCTGCCGTTGTGTTAATGGTTTTGAAGGAAATCCTTACGAACATTGCAAACCTAGCCCAAAACGTAAGTTATTTTATTTATATCGCTTTTATTCATATTCATAACGCAAAAATTATAAAAAAAGACCATAACATATTTATCGATACAAAATCTTTTTATTTCAGCTACTTTGCCCGAGGCTTGTGATAATGTTCAATGCGGACCAAATGCCATATGTCAAGAAATTAACGGCGCTCTGACATGTCAGTGTTTGCCTAACTTCTACGGTAATCCATTCATATCATGCCGACCAGAATGTGTCGTCAATAGTGATTGTGTATCTACATTGGCATGTTTAAATAACAAGTGCGAAAATCCTTGTAAAGATGTGTGTGGAATTGGGGCATTATGTGAAACAGTCAATCATCACGCTGTATGTTATTGTGCACCTGGTCAAACTGGTGATCCTTATATAAGGTGTAATGTCGCGCCTGTTACTACTCCCGCTTTATCGACTTGTGATCCTTCACCATGTGGCCCTTACAGCCGTTGTCTCGTTACACCATCGGGCTTCGCAGTATGTTCATGTTTACCAGGTTATAGAGGTATGCCACCCACTTGTCAGCCCGAGTGTGTCAGTAATTCCGACTGTTCACAAAGAGATACTTGCGTCAATCAGAAATGTATTAATCCATGTCAAGGCAGTTGCGGTGTAGGAGCGAATTGTATTGTAGTAAATCACAATCCGATATGTA
The DNA here is from genome assembly GCA_018251135.1 of Cephise aelius. NCBI lineage: Eukaryota > Metazoa > Arthropoda > Insecta > Lepidoptera > Hesperiidae > Cephise > Cephise aelius. The sequence continues at coordinate 11,448 of DWOP01000007.1, forward strand.
ATTGTCGTCCTGGAGAAACCGGTGATCCTTTCATTGCTTGTACAGCTTTTGTTGAGCACGTACCATCTGAGAAAAATCCTTGTTTGCCGTCACCATGTGGACCCAATTCTGTATGTGAAATAAAGTTAGACCGCCCAGTTTGTTCATGCCGGCCCAATTATTCTGGTACACCGCCGTACTGTAGACCAGAATGTGTTATTAGTCAAGAATGTCCACCACATGAAGCTTGCATAAATGACAAATGTGCAGATCCATGTATCGGGTCTTGCGGAAATAATGCAAAGTGCGATGTCGTCAACCATACGCCATTATGCAGTTGTTTAGAAGGTTATAAAGGAGATGCATTTGTTGGATGTATCGTGATAAGCAAAGACGAATCAATAACTCCGTGTAATCCATCTCCATGCGGAGAAAATACAGTGTGTACTGTTGTAAATAATGTTGCTCGATGCAACTGTATACCACCAAACATTGGTAACCCGTATGCTGGAGGATGTCGCCCAGAATGCACGATAAATTCCGATTGTCCTAATCACTTAGCTTGCTTATCGAACCATTGTCGGGATCCATGTAAAGACTTGTGTGGTGTTAATGCTGAATGTGCCGTCGTTAATCATGTCCCCGTTTGCACATGTTTCAAAGACTATGAGGGTGATCCTTTCTCTTCATGTCGCCCAGAGAATAAGCCATGTAAGTACTTTTAAAACTTTAAAATCTACCAGTGTTTTGTAGCACTTAATACATATATATCATAATATATTTGGTTCATATGATAAATATATTTTTTGACAAATCTGTACATACAGGAAGATTATTTACATTTATCAACTTAATAATATGGTTTTATGATGTTTTCCAGTGAAACCATTTAATCCATGTGAGCCATCACCCTGTGGTTCAAATAGCGAGTGTCACGTCGTGAGCAATAGAGCAGCGTGTTCATGCCGTCCTGGGTACTTGGGTGCACCGCCTGCTTGCCGACCCGAGTGCGCCGTTAACTCTGACTGCCCAGCCAATCGAGCTTGCATAAACCATAAATGCAAGGATCCTTGCGTACACAGTTGTGGTCTAGATGCTCGTTGTCACGTTGTTGGACATAACCCAATATGTACTTGTCCAGAAAACTTTCCGGAAGGCGACCCGTTCATCAAATGTTACAAAAAAAGTAAGTACGAATTAGATATGCTACATGTTGATTATTGTGGGTTATTGAATTTAAACGTAATTCGTCAATGTGCACTTAACTACTGCATTTTGTTTTGATAAATTATTATTAGGAGTAAACATGACACATATTATTTTATTAATGAGTATGCAGAGACTGCAGGTCTGCAAGTATGAATCTTTTTAAAATTATTTCATCTCTTGTGTAGGTATTATAGCCCCAGAACCTGACCCTTGTCTGCCTTCACCTTGCGGGCCACATTCAACTTGTCGGAGTGAAGGCGGCCGGGCAGTGTGTGCTTGTGAACCAGGCACTTTGGGTGCACCGCCAACCTGCCGTCCACAATGTGTCATCAATCAAGACTGTCCGCTCGCTCTTTCCTGCTTAGGCGGCACTTGTGTTAATCCTTGCGTGGGATCCTGTGGCTTCAATGCACGATGTGTCGTGCAGAACCATCAACCTATCTGCTCTTGCGACGACGGCTACTCAGGAGATCCATTCGCAGGCTGTAATCCATTTGAAGGTATGTACTTTTCAACGTGGCATATGAGTCACAAAAGGTTGTAATGCGCACAAATATCTTAAAAATCGTAGACAAAAGTAGCCTTACCTAGTTAGTTAAGTGGGGACTATAAATATTTGTAGTTGACATAGCAATGAGCCTGTTCACATTAGACCAACACATTAGCGTTGATCGTTGATGAATAAGAGTGATGAGCACAATGAGAAGAGCTCTCCCAGGTGACTAATCCAATGTTTTTGTGTCAGTCTGATCAAATGTGAAGGGAATTCTACATATTAGAGCATGACGACCATTGCATGAATTGAAGCTTAATTCTTAGTAATAGTATGTTAGTATTATTGTTGTAAAAATCAATTTCAGTTCCTAAAGATGTGCCACATCATCCTTGCAATCCATCACCTTGCGGACCAAACGCAATTTGTCGAGAAAGAAACGGTGCTGGGTCTTGTGTATGTGTCGATGATTTTCACGGTGATCCATATCTCGGGTGCCGTCCAGAATGCGTCATGAACACTGACTGTTCAATAGACCGATCCTGCTTCAATAATAAATGCGTTGATCCATGTCCTGGCACATGTGGGAAAAACGCTGAATGTAGAGTTACGAGTCATGCACCTTCATGTTATTGCTTGCCTGGACATAGTGGGAATCCTCTTCATGCATGTTCTCCTGTTATGAGTAAGACTATCTCTTATTCTTTCTGTTACTTTTCTTTATTTCATTCTATATGTACCTTTATTCTTGGCTACATTCTTTACTTCAGCTCCATCGGAACCTGTTGATCCGTGCCACCCTTCGCCTTGTGGCCCTTATAGTAAATGTCGTACATTTAATGGGCATGCCGTTTGTACATGCCTCGATATGTGTGTTGGTTCTCCACCTAATTGTCGACCCGAGTGTATTGTAAGTTCTGATTGTCGACCCAACAAAGCATGTATCAATCAAAAATGTCAAGATCCGTGTCCTGGTACGTGTGGTATCAATGCTCAGTGTCAAGTTGTAAATCATAATCCTGTATGCAGCTGTTATAGTGACTACACTGGCGATCCTTTCGTAAGATGTATTCCCGAAGACAGTAAGTTATAATATTTATATTAACATCGTTATTTATGCCTGATTATTTATTGAATTTTTAATATACAATTTGTTTTTTAACAGAACAAATGGTACCTATAAATAATTGTATACCAAACCCTTGTGGCCCGCATTCTCAATGTCAAGAGGTAAATAATGGACCCGTATGCTCATGTTTGACAAATTATATTGGTCGTCCACCAAATTGCAGACCAGAATGCGTAATGAATGTTGAATGCCCCGGAAATTTAGCATGTATATCTGAAAGGTGTAGCGACCCTTGTCCAGGGTCTTGCGGATTTCACGCTATCTGCAATGTAGTTAAACATGTTCCGGTTTGTACTTGCGAGCAAGGTTATACAGGGGATCCATTTTCTGGATGCTCAATTAGTCCTCGTAAGTATGAATGCATATAATATCAACGTAATACATAAATCAAGCTAAAAATAAATTCTAAATAAAACATTTTATTTATTTCATATTTTATAGCGATTGAAGCTGAATTACAAAGTCCTTGTTCACGTTCACCTTGCGGAGCAAATGCTGTATGTAAAGAGAGACACGGAGCAGGATCGTGCTCATGTCTACCAGATTATTATGGGGATCCGTATGTGGAATGTAGACCAGAATGCGTTTTAAACTCAGATTGTCCTAAAGATAAAGCATGTATAAATAATAAATGTAAGGATCCTTGTCCAGGAGTTTGTGGAATGAATGCAGAATGTCGTGTTAATAATCACGCTCCATCCTGTGCGTGTCTAGCAGGATATGAAGGAAATCCATTCACGTCGTGTTATATAAGTAAGACAAGTTAATGTAATCATTTTGCATTTTAATTTATATGTCGCAAATTCCTAAAAATATTATATACATTTTAGGCGCCATTGAACCGGTTGACCCTTGCTCACCCACACCATGTGGACCATACAGTTTGTGTCGCGTTAGTCATGGACATCCAATATGCTCCTGTCAAGAACAGTACTTAGGTTCACCTCCTTCGTGTCGACCAGAATGCATGGTCAGTAGTGACTGCATGCCAAACAAAGCGTGTGTAAATCAAAAATGCATCGATCCCTGTGTTGGATCATGTGGTGACAACGCAAAGTGTACTGTAGTCAACCATAACGCTCTTTGTAGCTGCCCACAAAATTATGTAGGAGATCCATTTGTGCACTGTGCTTATGAAATCCGTAAGTAACCAAAGGAGTTTCTAGTTTTTCATGTGAAATTGATTTACGCCATTTGAATGTTGATAATGATTATTGAATATGATATTTTAGGTCCACAACCGAAGCCATCTGGTAATCCATGCGTTCCGTCACCCTGCGGACCTAATTCTCAATGTCGTGTAGTAGGAGAAACTCCTTTGGTTACT
>DWOP01000008.1:0-15328 GCA_018251135.1 Cephise aelius
GCTGAGATGCCCACCACGGGACCTGAGCCCATGGTGGGCATTTCAAAAACCGTCACTCGCACTCTGCTCAGCGTCGCACAACGCACCTGGGCAGAGACAAGCCAAGGCGCTAGTCACAGGATTCTCGCTATCTTACTCCAAATTAGTGCTCAACCTAAACCGGAAAGATCTCCGGCTACTAATTCGAGCACTCACCGGACACTGCAGGCTCAACAAACATCTTTTCAGTTATCTTGTTCACAGTTAGCACCAACAGAATGTGGAGACATAAAATTGTTAACCATCAATGTTTTATATGCCCCTATAAATTGCAGACATGTTGGTGATATATTTCTCACCCCATTGCTCCTAATGTTACAGAAAAAGTTTTCCAAAGGGTCTTGATTTAAATTTCTAGTCAACAGACTGCTTACACTATACTTTTCTTTAATATATACAAACATTTCTTTTAAAACGTATATATTGGATATCCAATTTTTTATTGAAGGTACGGATATATATTTTTGTGTACCTGATTTTTCCACAATAAATTGCATCGATTTTAAAATTGGTATAATTTCGTTCCATAACTTATGATGTGGTGAGTTGCTTTTTAAGGCTGTTCTAAACTTCTTGGATGTTACTCCATATTGATTGCCATTGAAGGAGTCAAATAATTTGTCAAAAATTAGCAGAAGATCTGCAGTATCTAGGCACTCTTTTGGTATAATGTTGTGAACTGAAATAAAAAAACAAAGAATGTCAATATATATATGATATATGGAATAGCTTCCAATTATTATTCTAATGGTGCATTTCCAGTTAGTTTGACAGATATGAATTAATCAACTGTGCTATGGATTTTGTCTAAGGCTATATGCTGTTATAAAATATAGAAGCAAACTTTATTTATATGTTTCTTATTTTTTATTACACCATTGTACCAAAACACAAAATAACATTTTACTTTAGCTTCCCTAATCACTCAAGTTCTAAGTTCTACCACATAAAAAAAACCTTATAGGAAACACACATAAATACTTTCACATTATTTAACATTGTTACATTATAATAAGATGTAAGTGTTATGGAAATGTGTTGTGGTGGTGGTGAGGTAAATGAGTCACGACACTTAACACAAAACACAGTTTATTTTAACACCAAGGCAAGAGTCAGAAGGAGTGAAGACATAAAGATAAGGTTGGAAGGAAGTACAGCACTACACAAACAAGAAAGTTAACACACAAATTATAAGAGCGTAAATAAGCAAAAGCGCGGGAGCGAAACGTAAAGCGGCGCGGGCGTTGCGTACGGAGTATGCGAGACCACTGAAGCGCGCGCGCCGCGCAGCGGTCACCGAGCGGGCGAGAGGTGGTGGGCGGTTGACCGGTTGCTATGTGAGGCAGATAACGGTATCGCTGATCGCGCTACGTTTCCACGGCACACGGCAACCGGCCGCCCGGTATTAAATTTATCAATCATTGTATATGAATTTGTGTGTGTATATATATAATGTATGAATTTATGTTTGTGTATATATTATATATATATATGTGTGTGTGTGTATGTGGGAGAAGCCCACATCACTCCCCCCCAGAGACCTGGTTAAGGGCGATAAAAATTAGGAAAACGGACTTGTCGTCCGGAGCGGGTAATTTTAGGTGCTGCGGGAGGAGGAGTTGAAGAAGAAGGAGAAGAAGAAGGTAAGTTAGAGGAGACAGAAGGAGAACATGACTTTGGATGCAAGGTAGGTGCAGGTATACTATTATTATTAATTTTCTGCCCCTCACCAGCCAGTACGTAAGCTGGTTTCAGCCGATCCATACTTACTACTGCTGGTTTACCTTTAAGGAGAATCTTAAAGGTTTTGTCACCTCTCTCCAAAACTTTATGTGGACCTGTGTATACTGGTTGGAGAGGTGGACGCGAGGCATCATCACGCAGGAAAACATGTTCAGCGTTCGCTAGCTCCTTAAAGATAAAAATGCTCTGTTTAGTATGGCGAGAAGCTGGAACAGGTTTTAGCTTATTGGCGAATGAGTTTAAGCGGCCAGTGAACTCTGACAGGTCGGTTGTACCTGGTACGCTGGGGTCAAAAAATTCGCCAGGGAGCCTTAAGGGTTCGCCATATAGGAGTTCTGCTGAAGAAGCCTGTAAATCCTCCTTGAAAGCACTGCGGATGCCTAACAAAACCAATGGTAAGATTTCCGACCAACTGTTGTGAGCGTGACAAGTGATAGACGCCTTGAGCTGCCTGTGAAAACGCTCCACCAGTCCGTTGCAAGATGGATGGTATGCGGTAGTGCGTTTCCTCTGAAATCCAATAGCTTTTGATAGATATTGAAACAGTGCGGACTCGAACTGCTGTCCACGATCTGTGACAATATCTATAGGACAACCAAATCTAGCGATCCAGCCAGAGAGAAGAGCCTTGGCCACTGTTTCCGCGGTGATATCAGGGATTGGTACGACTTCAGGCCATCGAGTAAACCGATCAATAGCCGTCAAACAGTACCTATATCCCTGGGAAACTGGAAGGGGGCCTATAAGGTCGATGTGAACATGCTTGAATCGCGCACGGGGTAAGTCGAAAGTACCTAACGGTGTAGTTACATGTCGACTCACTTTCGACCGCTGACAAGCAAGACATGTTCGAGCCCATTCCCGACAGTCCTTTCTCACACCAGGCCAGACGAACCTCTGGGCTACTAATTTGGCCGTAGCGTTGGGACCAGGGTGACTTAGAGAGTGGAGGCTGTGGAAAACTTGTTTCCTAAATTGTTGGGTGATGAATGGCCTAGGGGTCGATGTACTGGTGTCACAGTACACAGATATTCGATCCCCAGGTACTATCACCTTCGACAGACGAAGAGATGATTCGCCTTGGAGATGTTGAGCCAGTTCCGAGTCATTCTCTTGAGCATTGGCTAGATCAGCGAGACATATTGGTGTGCTCAGTTCATCAACGCGAGATAAGGTATCGGCCACTACGTTATTCTTGCCAGAAATGTGCCTTATGTCGGTTGTGAACTGAGAGATATAATCCAAGTGTCTATACTGCCTCGGCGAACAGTTATGTTTCCTTTCATGGAACGCAAAACTGATCGGTTTGTGGTCAGTATAGATGGTGAAATGTCTCGCTTCAACCATATGCCTGAAGTATTTTACCGCTTCGTAGATCGCGAGAAGCTCTCGATCGTACGGGGAGTACTTTTGTTGAGACGGACTGAGTTTACGGGAAAAGAAAGCCAAAGGTTGCCACACGGAGTCTCGGAGCTGTTGTAAAACTGCCCCAATTGCCGTATCTGATGCGTCTGAAACTAATGCGAGCTTGGCACTGCTATCTGGGTGTGCCAGAAGAGCTGCATTAGAAAGGCTTTCCTTGGTATCAGAGAAAGCTTTCAGAGCATCGCCGGTCAGACTAATGGGTGTGGAACCTTTAACTGCCCCTGTAAGAAGGGGGAAGGGGGGGAAGGTGTATATATATGTGTGTGTGTGTATGTGGGAGAAGCCCACAGTGTCATGAAAAAATATATTTTGAAGTTTTATTAAAGAAATGGAAAAAACATACTTGCTGAAAATCTCATAGCAGCTGAAACACGTTGACTAAAAACTTATGCAGCATGTTTCACTTTCATTTTTGGAATCTTATTAGCATTGATGTGTGCTTCTGTTACCGGTCACCAGTCTAATATCATTTTTTCCAGTATCAACAGAATATAACTGCTGCAAATGTTTCCATTTCGCTATTTTCTTTTCACCATTCTGAACATATTTTAAATTTTTACTCAATAGGTTATTTCTAACACCTTTAAGGAGATGTGGTGGGTCAAAGATTGGAAAAATTTTTTGCCCATCTAATTAAAAAGACACTGCTTTTATAATCATTGTTCTCTATGCTTAAATATTTCTTTTTGGTGTCAGTAAGTAAACTGTTGATCACACTTAAGTTAATTGTGGATTGGTCACAAACAGTGGCTATAACCCTTAAACCAGTGCTATTTATAAGTCTTATAATACTTATAAGTATCTTTTTTAATTCCGTGCATTTTGTTGCACTTTGGCAAAAAACATAATTTACAGGCTGTTTAAATTTGCCTTTAAGGCTCTTAATCATTACGACTAACGCATGGTCTGCAATTTTTTTTGTTTGTTTTTCTCCAAAATCTTTGAAGCCAATTATTTTATCAATGGCTTTTTGATAATACAAGCCGGGAGTAAGAGACACTTCATCAAAAACCACGGTACACAGTTTCTTTTCCTCCGGTAACTTTTTTACCATTTTTTTTAGGTGATTTATAATCTCATTATTAATTCCAGGATTTAATGGAATATTGTTCAGAATTTGCAGGATACATCTTTTTGAAGGCAAACAAAAAAGACGTTGAAGTAGTTTGTATGCCTTTGGACTTTGTTTAAAAATAGTCATAGACATAATCTTCTTCCCCGTGGCTTCTTAGATGCTTGTTTTAATTGCATGCCTGTAAATATAGCTGCATGTTCCGGTAACCGTTCTAATACTCTTAAAAAGTTTTCATTTTGAGCAAGCTTCAATGCAACTCGAAGTTTTTGGCGTAGTGTTTTGCATTTGCCTTTGAGCTGTAAAATATTAAGCTTTAATTTGTTATACTCCCTTACATACTTCCTGCTATCCTTGAACTCAGCTGCAATAAAAAGATTATAAATATTATGTTAGCCAGGTAATAAAATTTATCTAGAAAAGATGATGATGAAATGATAAAGACATTTTCATCAGCAGAACAATTTGATCATTTTGACTTTTTATTTGTTACTTTATACCTGTATGTATACATACATGTTATCCCAATACTTGACGTCAAGTGGAGACCAGGAGAGAGCTCTGGTTGTATGTCTTACCTTATATGTTACCTCTATTATAGCCATGAGACAACTTAATCTATTATTAAGTAAATTTAAGTCTTTCAAAATATGCTAAAAAAAATTAAGGTAGGTAAGATAGAATTTTATTATTATTTCCAGAACACATACAACCGGAGCTCTCTTCTGGTCTCCACTTGACGTCAAGTATCGGGTCACCTGTATGTCAATCAGGTAGGATTGATAGTGTCTTAGGTAATTATTACACACAGACACAATAAATCCATCCACCCCACAATCATGGTCAATCTGCTCTAGTTCGACAAAATAGCTTTTTATAGAATTTAAAAATTGTATTTTTTTGTTAAGCATCTCAATGGAAGTAGAACTTATACTTTATATTTGGAGGAAATTACAAATATGATTGCCTCCAACTACTGGTTTGTCAAAAAGTGTATCTATGAGCGTGGGAATTGGAGCAATCTCAGGTCTTCCAGATAATGAAGCGGTAAAGTATAACACTTTATTAATTTATATTCCTGTTCTTCTCTGTTTCTAAGTATACCTTATACACTTTTATGTTTATAAATAGTTAAATACTGAGAGTTCTACTTTTTCTCGAACTCCAATTTATGTCATATTTCCAGACCTACTCAATATACACACAAACTCGATTGTTTAAATATATGATTCTATTATCTTTTTTTTTCTGTTTTCCTTTTTCTGTATAAAAAAAAGCTAATTTCTAAGTCTGGACATAATACAAAAAATATTGAGTAAAATTTTTGTGCTTTTATTACACTACAAAAAATAATTTATTTACAAAAAGATACGACACAATTGAGGTTGGAAGCCAAACTGATTTATTCTTCGGTTACCTACATAAGTATTAATTACTAGTTGACAAGTACGCAATAATTCAATATACAACATTTACTTTACCTTTTGGCTGTGGTTCCTCAATTAGAATTTCTGTATCTATTACTGGTTGAGCCTTAGGAGTAATAGTATGTGATGTTGAAGCTGTAAAATTAAAAGAAAACAGATTAGATACTAGATATGCCCTGGGGTTTCTTCCAAATTTAAAAAGATAAAATAATTTATACTATTGAAATTTCATAGCCTTTAGTTTTTTTCGTTTAAAAATATTCCATTTCTAACAAATGTTGTAGAGTTGTATTATTTTGTAGTATAAATCATGCATGACACAAATCCTTATAATTAAAATGGGTTCAGTAAGCTGTCCTAAAAAGTCAATTACACTATACTTTTGTTATAGTATAACAATATTAGGTAGCATTTGTAAATAGGGCTTGCCTTCAAGCGCTATTGCTTCAAGCTTGGTTTTTTTTTCAACATCTTCAACAATTATTGTCTTATTTCAAACAATTTACACAATCATAAATTATATACCTAAAATTCCTTTTGCATCAAGTTATCACTTGTTGATAACCATATTAAAATGTTTAATAATATACTCTCAAGGTGCTACATCCCGCTGTCAGGAATACATTAAAAAATTTCCAACTTCTATTAGCTTCTCTACATGGTTCACACATACTACAACACTTACGCAAGGCAAAGCATTACGTTTTATTTTCATAAAATACTATTCGTTTTTTATTACATTCTGGTCACACACTTTAATGATTATGTCATGTGATTTTTACTGCAAAAAACCAAAATACTAAATTGATGTAATAATAATATACTCACGTATGTTAAGAGTCGGAACTTCATTTTTAGTAAGCCTTTTACTTGAAGAGCAATAGCAGTCCTCAAAATGTTCATCACATAACCTTAGGCTATAATAAATGTACATATTTCCCTTCTGTTTATCTACTTCGCTTAAGACTTGTTTCCACTGATTAAATCTATCCATATTAGGGTATTCAGGCTTTGGAAAGTAATGAAGAGGCCCTGCAATTCAAGATGTAGAATTAGCGCTTAATTTAAAACGTCTACCTGTTGCTGTCATAAATATAGAAGAGCAAAAACATTTGTTGTATGGGAGCTCCCTTTAAATATTTATTTTATTTGTTTACATGGCAGCAACAGAAACACATTATCTGTGAAAACTTCAACTGTCTGAGTATGATATGACATGGTTCATGGGATATAGCCTGGTGATAGACAGGCACCCACCCAGCCACAGGAGTCTTAGTAACAGGGTCTCGTTTTACTCTTTAGGTACGGTAGGTTTCCGTACCATATACGTAACATTTAATATTATTATGTAAAATATTTTGATCTTACCCTCATTAAGACAGCCAAAATAACAGTTTAGTGACGATTTTCTTGGCATATTAATCAATAGACAAATTTCAGAGAAATCCGTAAAAACGAAGCCAGGTAGTCGTGCAACGGAGCAACGGAGTCCGTAATATAAGCGCCAGGTAATCGTGTGAGCAATCAACAGAGTCCGTGTAACAAAAGCCAGGTAATCGTGAAAGCAAAGTCCAAGTAAGTCTGTGAAAGAAACACCAAGAGATCAGAACAAAATTAAAACGCAAAAGTTTAAACTGCTAACGGATCGCAAACGAGTTTAAAAGTTTTGCAAGCAACTTGAAATTGACATTGACCTGATATATGACGATTATGTGTTACCAAATCTATTAAGAAAAAAAATACCAATGATTACAGGTATACCTATTGTGACAGCTTTGTAGAAAAAAAAACAGTGTTTATATAAAAAAAAGGCAAAAAATCTCTTGATAAAAATCCTGTCTTGCGCGTTAATTACGAAGAAACCATTTTTTGCATTTTTAGTTTATCGATAAATTCTACCAAAATTTTCATCCGATATTTGAAATATAACTGGCAATGTTTTGGAACACTGACGAGTTAGAAAGTTTTTTTCGACGCAGAATTTATTTTGATATCGCAAAAATAATAATATATTTATATTAATATATCATCTATTAATGTTAAAAATATATTAATTACAATGTAATTTATATGCAAAATTAAACCTGTGGGTATTAATTTTATAGAAAAAGCACATAATCGCCATCTGTTGTCACATAGGATAAAATCAAACTAAAAGTTTGGTTCTTACATCGCTAGATAGAGCTGGTTATTATACATTCGTTTTTTAGGCAATGTTTATATAAGAGTTTCACCCCCCTGCTTAGTACCTACTCAATCAATCAAGCTTGTGTCACAAGTAGATCAAATTGGACTGATACCAGGGCTTTGCAACTCCACTTATATCCATGAATTTAAATGTACATACAAACTAACGCCCCGAAGAATGCAAGGAACACACATATTGTAAGGTAAGTTTATGAAGGTTTTTACTAGAGGGCGTTGGCAGGAACAAGACAAATTAAAAGAAAAAGAAACATTTTAATTAGTTATACCAAAACAAAGTACGCCCATATTTATTAAAAATAAATTTTAATTTTAAAATATATATTTTATCGTAGTGCATTTGACATTTGGGTCTTTTTGAACTTTGAAGAGTTAAGTTTAATTCCGTTATCGTTCTTAGGTATTTAATTTCAGTGTTCTTTATTCTTTTGTTTCTTTTTACTCACGATTTGGTTTGATTATGAACTTACGACCTAAATTCTCGGCGATTTTACTTGGATTTGGATTGAGTCCATGGACATATAATACTATTCATCGGCGCTTTGTCAGTCGAATATTTTCATTTTAAATCTAGAATTAGCATTTACAAATGCCGAAAATAGCGGTTTTAAAATGTTATTGGATGAAAAGTAGATGGTAAGCCCTCAAAATACTATCTATTTTTTAAAATAAGTTACTATCTGACTTTTTAATTCTTTTGTTACTCCACCAAACTGCTCCAATATGTGTTGGTGCAGGAATCACGGTTTAGTGGCCTATCCGTGTCAGATGTGTTCTAGCCGATAAGATTTAACGACTAGTATCTAATATTAATATCCGGCATCGACGGCCTTCCGAAGTAGAGCCGTGCTTGATATTTTTGCCACTAGTCGCTACCCACCCAGTTCCTGATCGCGCCTGATATCGCTTACCGTTACGACATACACGAGCTGAGGGGCCATACGTTCTTCAAATTTAATTATCAAGTACTATATATAGATATTTTTTCCCACGTAAATTAAATGTAATTTTTCAGGCCCTGTCCGCCAATTTCGAAGATGAAAATTTCGCCACATCGATAAGTTGAATAAGTGAAAATTAATACTTGAGCCTGCGTCTGAGAAAATAGGACACACATATACCTAACAAAAATGCCATACTAATGTTTAATAAAGGTAAAATATTCTTATATTGTTCTACGATCTAGAGATCACAATCTATCAGAAAATGTAAATCATATTGCCCTGATTTCAATATTTTTAGATTTAATTTTAAAAGATTTAATGAGTTTTTAAAGTAATATTGGGCATCCCCTGAACTATTTAAAAATATTATTTATTTAAACTTTATTGTTTATTTTAATTTCAATGCAAGGTACTCAATAACACTAATATCTTCTTGTTTAGAACTGGTTTTTACATTAATTCTTTGCTAAAAAAAGAGACACTAAAATGTAAGTATAAAAATTCACAAGAACTGCTACTTTACTAGTTACTTTTCAACCAGCTAAAGTATGTCTTTGTGGTTTATCGTTATTTATCTATTTCCACATACACTTTATTTAAAATCTTTTAAAGATATCATCTAGTCATGTTTTGGGCCTATTCATATACATTCAGTTACAGTTAGTCGGTCAGTCGGTTTTAGACTTTCAGAACATAAAATTATTTATAGCCAACAATAAATAATGTATAAAAATTTCAAATTTACAGCCACATCTGAAAGACCTATGAACTTGGAAACATAATCAGCCAAATCAACATCAACTATTTTATTAATATAACCCATGCAGCTCGGAGTATCAACCTTATCTCAATGTGAAATTGCACCAAGTATGTAATTAATTTCTTGCCAATTTTTTACATCATTTAAATATTTTCAAACAATCTTTGAGCTCCCTCACATGATTTACATGAGATTAGCACATGCCTTCTGAATAGCCCCTGCCAGCCATTTACGGATTTCTAGACTGTGCTCAATTGTGTGCAACTTCAGGGTTGCCTAACTCTGTAGATGTGGATCGGTGAACATGATCTATAAGTAATTTCTAAAAAACTCGAGCTTAGAAATTACTTTTTAATAATATATACCTGCAATTAGTTGAAATACCGTAGTGGTACCAATGACCGACAAGACCCAATGATCGACATTTTTTTCTATAATTAAAGAAAACAAGAGTGGGAATCCAATTTCTTAATATGGCAACACTGAGCCATAGACACTATGCCTCCTACTGTCATATAGTGGCACTTAATTGACATTTGTCACTTTGTGTAAAAATGGCTGCCTGAGAACCGACGCCGGCTAGTGTTCCTCCGAAAACAACGACATTTCTTAGCGAAATCTCTAAGAAAGTAAGTTCAATGTTTGTTCATTATCTTGATGTTTTGATACTCTATTTTAATTTAATGTTTTTTACGGCTTACTATGGTAATTATAGAATCTATTTTTATTGATAGCAAAAATTTTGAGGTTACTTTTTTATTTTAAATGCCTGTGTCGATTACTGGTTCTCAGAAATTGACTTTCTCCAATTATCGACACGTGTCGAAAATAATTTTTTTTTAAATGTTTTATATTGCATGAGAATATGGTTCACTTTTCTTTGCAGAATTTGTTCATATTTAAAGTAGGTTGATCAAAGTAGAGCTACCAGTAATCGACACATAGTCGATTATTGGAATAAAAATATGTCGATAATTGGTTCTTACAGATGGCTCCGAGAAAAAAGTACACTCTCGACCAGATGGAAAAAGCGGTTGAGGCTGTAAACAATGGCGAAAAGGTTGCAGTTGCTGCCGAACGTTTTGGTGTACCTAGGATTACTCTTCATGACAAAATAACTGGCAAAACTTCAATTGGTTGCGCTATGGGACCGAGTACTATCTTGACAAAATCAGAAGAAGACATTTTGGAAAGGTGGTTACTAACATTATCTGAGAAACATGTTCCACTTACTAAAGATTGTCTATTGGACAGTGTGCAAAAAATATTAATTAATCAAAACAAGCCAAACCCTTTTACTAATAATAGACCTGGTAAGAAATGGTTTCAGTCGTTCATGAAGAGACATCCAAATTTGTTACAAAGGGTACCAGACAACTTGTCGAGAGCTCGAGATAACGTGTCTGAGAATAACATCAAGACCTGGTTTAATGAAATAGAATGTTATTTGGATGAACATAACTTAAAAACTGTTCTAAACAATCCACACAGGATATTCAATGCAGACGAAAGCGCGTTTTTGTTGTCGCCGAAAGCTGATCGTGTAATCGTCAGGAAAGGAGATAAACACCCGTACATTAGCTGCGGCGATGAGAAGGACAATCTTACTGTCCTTATCACGGGAAATGCAGCCGGAGACCTTGCCCCTCCAATGATCGTATTTAATTATGAACGAATTCCTTCGTCTATTGCTGAGAGTGTTCCCAATGAATGGGCAATAGGTAAGTCAGAGAGTGGGTGGATGTGTAGCAGCAACTTTTATGAATATGTGACTAATGTCTTCAACCCTTGGTTAGAGCAAAATAATATTGAAAAACCGATTTTATTCTTTGTGGATGGCCACAAATCACACCTCATGCTTCATTTATCAAACTTTTGCTCCCAAAATGGTATTGAAATGTTTGCCCTATACCCAAACTCTACGCATATTTTGCAACCGATGGACTTGTCGGTATTTAGACCCCTTAAAGCACATTGGAGAAAAGCCGTGACGCAATGGAAAATGGATAATCTTGGCCAAAATCTGCGTAAAGAAAATTTTGCTCCAGTACTCCAAAAGGCACTCACAAATATAACGAAAGACTGCGTCAAAAATGGGTTCAGAGCGGGTGGTCTTTTTCCATTTGGGCCTGATTACATTAATATGTCTAAAATTAGACAGACCGAAAATGAAACCACGACTAAAATTAATCCAGCGCAGACAGAATTTTTGAAGTATTTAGAAAAGGAAATCATAAAAGTTTTTTCAGGTCAAAAGTTAAAACAATTTAATAAATTATATTTCGAAAATAGAAGTACACTGGAAAGTGATATACCTAATGAAGACTTGGCTTTATACTTGATTTGGGCTAAAAATAAATCCGAAGTCGCGTGTTATTCGAATTCGTCGGTTGCTGCTTCAACGTCAGTTACTTTGGAAGAGACAAACCGAGTTTCAGATAACATAAACACTGCTCAAATGAATGAAGTTTTAACCGAAGAATCAGTGGCTATTTCGTCAGGTGCTGGTCTCACTGTGCTAACAGGAACTGAAAACAGCATGCAGACTGAAAATTCATCAAAAGATGTACTTGTAAATTCTAATGATTTCACAGAAAGTGTTTCTTCAACCAATAACTCGAAAGAGTCAGTAGATGCTGCGGTTGGTGTAATTCGCAGTTTACCTGAAGCAAAGAAAGTCACCTTAGGTGATCAGATACTTCCGTTTGAGTCCTCATCTTCTACCAATTTACCTAATGCCACAAAAAGTCATCGACCTGAACAACCCAACTATAACACCAAAGTTGACACTGTTATTACTCAACCTCTTCCAGTACTGGTATTTTCTTCAACCGATTTACCTGAAGTAATAAGAGATCCCCTAGTTGAGCAACTTAAGATTAACACCAATATTGATACATCAATTGACCAAGTACTTCCACCACCCGACTTGTCATCTTCTTCCAATTTTCCAAAAATAACAGAAGACCACATAATATCTCAGAAACCTGTAATTAGTACTATGGTACTACAGGACACAACGCCACAAAAGAACTCTATGGAAAATGTTTTGGGAGCGACAGTACCATCTCCTTTTAAGAGAAGTCTGTTTTGGCCCGAAAATATAGATAGTAATAAAAAGAAAATGAAGCGAGAAAAGATTCCTTCAACAGTGACAAGTAAAGCTTGGAAAGAGTATCACGAGAAGAAAGAATCTGAGAAAAAGAAAAAACAACAAGAAAAAGAGGAAAGGGCAAAACAGAGAATAGAAAACGAGAAATTAAAGGAACAGTTAGCCAACGATAAGAAAAATAAAACTCGCAAAACCAAAACAGCCAAAACAAAAGTTAAAAAGAGGCAGAATATTCAAGAAAAATTAACTTCTGAATCTGATATAGAGATTTCATACGCTGAAAGTGATATAAGTTATGATGAGACTGGTTCAGACTTAGAGAATTCGCCTTTAAGCAAAACACCATCTTCAAAAGCCACTATATTAAAGAAAGACAAGAAGCTTTCTATAGGAAGTTTCGTAATAATTAAGTATGAAGGGGAGTATTTTCCAGGCAAAATTGAAAGCTTGAGGAAAAACGAATTCGAAATAAGTACCATGACTTTGACTACAGGAAATACTTTCAAATGGCCCAATACGCCTGATAAAATGTTTTATGGCCTTATGGAAATAATGGAAGAAATAAAGGAGCCTATATGCCTAAACAAGAGAGGATTTTATAGAATACCAGAAATGGATAAGTATTTACCAAATATTTATAACCTTTAATTTTAAATTCCATCTTAATTATTATAAAAATACCGTCCTGTTATTTTTTTCGTAAAATTTATTATTAGTTAAGGTAAATATTACTGATGTTTTATTATTACAAAGTGAATTCCTAGTTAGTTAAGAACACGACTGATTGTTAACTAGTTGTTATAATATATCATTCCAAAGCATTGTTTAGAAATAAGTTACTAAGTGATTATTACCAAAAGAGTGATTACAGATAAAAAAGAGCAATAATTAGTTAAGTATGAGTATTTTTTTTATAAATATTGTTAATTTTTCTAATTTGAAATATTCCACAATTCATATTTTCAAAGTCTATGCAACAATGTTATGACGAAAGTTTACCTTGGAACACATTTTTAAAGTTTATAGTGTAGACTCAAGAAATTTTATAAAAACGATGTAACTATGTACCTATAAATGAAAAATAAATGAATACCTACTTATTTCATTGCTTATTACTTTTTTACGAATTATTATATCAAACTGTACTAATTATATCAAAACAGTCTACCTTGGTGATCTGGCAGGTAACTCATTGCGACTAATAGTCGATAACTGGGTGACGATAACTGGTAATTGTCGATAACTGGGTGTTGATTATTAAAGCTCTGGTGTCGAAAATTGGAGATTCTAATCATATTTTTTTTTTAGGATTTAACAGAAGTTAACGTAATATTTTAAAATAATAATATAGCTTATTCATATCTCAAGGACCTGTTTTACCGTATTCAATGTCACTTTTATTTCGAAAATGATAAAAATACTCTTTATTTTAGTAACAAGCACATAATTTTCTAAAAGTGTCGATCATTGGTGCCACTACGTTATATAAAATGTAATTTGTAATTGATATTTCAAATACTTGTCTCTGAAGTATTGTGTAGTTAGTATTTCAAATACTTATGATTTCAAAATATTTCTGAACATATACATTTAGCAATTTTATTAGTTGCTAAATGATAGAACATTTAAAAACTTAGTGTTTATATTAGGAAATTCTTCTCTTACTGATTAATAGGCTGGGCTGGATTAGTTTTATTTACATAATACCTAATACCTGACTGTATTTTGTATTTTAAATATGCAACTTAAAAATATTTTGTATTTCACATTTCAATCACTTGTGAGAGAGTATTTTGTAAAACATATTTCAATTAAAGCAACACATGTATTTTGCCCAGCTCTGGCTGTAAAGAATATTAACCCCAGACTTTAATCAATTATTAATCCTTATAGAATGTTGGTTCGAAATAATGTTTAATTCCACCACCGTGTAGAATGTTATTGTGAAGAAAATTGTTATATTTAGATACGAATTACCTATACATACTGATGAAATATGAATATTTTTTTCGAACTTACCGATATAATAATATCAAAAATCCCACCTGAGATATGAAGGACTTGAGACGGTAGCGGAATTTATCTTCGTATTCTAATGATATTTTAAATTTTTTTCGTTACCCCCAAAATACGAATAAAACGATGTTCTCTAAAAAAGAAACCTAGATCAATCGCCCCCCGAAACCCCCCCTCCTTCACATATAAAATTTCATGAAAATGCTTGTAGCCGTTTCCGAGATTCAGATTACCAATATGTAATGTAAATATGTAATGTAAGTATGTATAAAAAATTGCTCGTTTAAAAATACTTGATTATATAGATTGAAAGTTAAAGTAAAAACTTTGTACCATTTTATATCTTTGTTTATATTATTTGTTATTTTTATTTTACGTAAATGTTATGTTGGCACAGTTAATGTTAATGCAGAGAAGAAGTGCAGATAGTTTTATTTTTATATATGAATGCATTAGAAATACATTAAAGTATCAAAAACTAACATAACACTCACTACCATGAGTTTGACATATTGTTTATACTTTCCATTGTGTCAATGTTAAACATGTAAAATGGATAACACGGTGGTTGACGTTTTCATAATC
>DWOP01000009.1:0-15195 GCA_018251135.1 Cephise aelius
CCAAAACAGAAATTTAAACATAATTTAAATTTCGGACTGGCCGGGAATCGATCCCGGGACCTTATGCGTATCAGTCCGGCATGGTAACTGCACGGTCACGGGGGTCGACAATATATGTGGGGTTGACGATATACGCACACCACTGCCAATGTAGAATTGAACTGGGAATGTGACTGGGGTCTGACTAAGTTTAACACGTAAACCTCACTCTTGTATTCAGGGCGCAAACAAATATCCGTGCACCGGTTGTCGCGGAACGGACGATTATTTATCGTACAAATTGAGTGACGTGGGTCCGTAAAGGATTTAGCTTTATAAATCAAACGGTTAGCTTAGAGAATTGCCCCGCATCCCTGAAGGTAGATACCGTTAGATACGATTTTAAATCCTCCAAGTCTAGTCAATTTTAAATGTAACTTTCTTTTTTTGGCCATATTTTATGTTACAATAATTTATTATTATTATTATGCTAGTATTCAAGTCCATTGTTTCGTTTTATACTGTCCGTTTTGACGTATTAGGAATAACACGGCTGATGTTTCCGCAATCTCTCAAACGATTGCATGGAAGTGATATGGAGAAATAGCATGGCATACGGCATACGCAATGATATAAGTTATAAACAAAAAAAATACTTACTATTGTTAATTTAGTTTTATATACATATAGATCGATCAACATTGTAATAGTTTTATAATGCGTTGTTAACTGTATTTATAAAATTGTTCCCTATTGGTATTATCTTAAGACTCAAAATAAAATAAACCAAATAAGAGAGAGATACTTAAGTTACATACTGTACAAGTATAATCAATTGCTATAATAATAAAAACTAATATAAGGTCATACTTGTTCTAATATACATACAGTAGAAATTTAGTTTAATCGATTGTTGCTTGTAATACGTCGTGTTTTACTTATTTGTTCTTCTTAAGCACTATTGGAGCTTTTAAAATTAAATTATCTGTGGCAATATTATTTCAGGTAAGATAGACGTACCTACAATAACTTATAGAAATAGGCATTAGTAAGCATTTGATCTAATCGCATAGTATAAGAAGTGATAATGTATGAATTCTTAACATTAAGTGCGCTGATTTTGAAATTCGGATAAGTGCTAATGGAATTTGATGTGATTTTAGAGAAAAAGGAGTAAAGAAAATGTTGATACTAAACGGACGTTAGCCCATGGATCTGATGTTGATTACGGCTGGATTATTTTGAGAGGATCATCTTGGAACGTCTGGGCAACGCCGCGCAAGAATATTGATAGTTATCATTATTCGTGTGAAGTTGTTGTATAATTTTACATTAAGTTTTCTGTGCAACTTATTTAATACTGCAGAGTAATCGTCTATGTTGTAGGATGCTAGGCTTAGGACTCTACATTGTCGCCTTGACCGCTGTTGCCGGAGGATTGGAGGTGAACACCACGGATTTCAAAGGAGTCGATCTACCGATTCCTCATATCTACGGCTGGTCTCCTGAACCCGAGGACAAAATTACTATTCATTGGCTACCTGAAGATATTGACGATGGTCTAGTATTGGGTTATAAGGTGCATTTTTTTAAAACATTTGTTAAATTAATAACATGAGACCAAATAGGTAAATAAGCATCTCACCGTATATATATGCCACCGTAAGATTGTGGAAACCGTCAGTTCATAATTTTATAACATGAGATTATAAACTTGTAGATAAATAAATTATGAACTGACAAAACCAATTAGGTACAATTTACGTTCATTTACGAGGATTTCTTTGCTTTTAAATAATTATATTTTAACGTAACCCTACTGAAATACTTTTGCGAAATAATTCCTAATTTTACGGGTGAGGAAATTAGACAGAATAGGAATTTGTTTAGGAAGCAGTGACGAAATACAAATATGACGTGTACAAAAGTAAAAAAAGTTTATTTACATTTTACCTAACTGCATCAATAATAAATGAATATCAAGGCGGTATGTATTTAGTAATGTTGATGACGATGTATCTATTGATAACATCGTAAGTATTTTATTACAGGTCACGCTATGGGAAGTGGGTTGCATAACGAAATTGAAGATTAACATCGTAAACGGCAAAGAAGCCTCTGTAAGGGAGCGAGTGAAGCCCAGGGTATCTATGACTGTTTTTATACAATTATGTATCACACTCCTTTCCTCTCTCAATTTTCAATAGTCTTTAAGATTCGACAAGGCTATTGTATAGGTTATAGTAACACCATAGTGGGTTGTTTTTGCTTTGCTTATTTTGGATGACATGGGATTTGGGACACTTGGACATGGGACATTTGGATGATGATTACGTCATCAGTAATTTTGTGTACCAAATGTGTACCAAAAATTTTAAATAAATTAGTTATGTTCGTAACATTACAATATTTTTGTCCCTTACTCTATGTTGAATACCGTATCAGTAAATTGTAATCTCTATTCTATCTAAATCTATTTTCTTATTTTTAAAATTATAATTATAATATTAAAAACAAAAAAAACCATACATGAACTGAAAAATGTTTACGTAAGCATGGGGGAGGGGTGAACAGCTTTGCTTACTTTTGCTGACAAGGGGGATGGGGGTAAATAATTGTAAAGGGCTAAATACTTGAACGGCTCCTCTGTTATATATATAACATATGAACCTAGTGATAATGCAGTCCGGCCACCTGATAGGCACTAATCACCGTTGCCCATAGACATTTGTAATACCAGAGGAGTCGCCAGCACTTTTCTTAAATATCCCGTGTCAAGAACTCTAGGTATAAGCTTGTTACATATAATTGAGGCGTATTCAATATATTTCTTGAATAAGTATTTTAAAGATATTACTAGGTGCATATACACTTTTAATAAGAAATATTATTGGAAGGAATCATTTGTTCGCAATTTAGCGGATATGCAAAAGATTGTGAGAAAACCTACATAGCTCAGAGGTAAAAGTTTACCAACAGGGTCTTGGCCCGTGTGGTGGATAAGCCATAGCTTATCCTTCTCATTCTGTGAAGAGATTCATATTCAACAGTGAGACAGTCATAAGTTGATAATGAGATAGTGGTTTTAAAGTTAACTGATGAAAAATAAGGCTTTAAATTGTGTTCAGCTCAGAGATTACTCTACGCTTCGCAATCTCAAGGAGTATGAACTGGAGGGAGTGAACAAAACCTCTTTGTATCTGGAAGATATTTCCCCGGATGTACTCTACCACGTCATGGTGTCGGCTTACAGCGAGTCTGGCACAGGACCGCTATCTTCGCCCTTCAGGTTCCACATGAATGGCCCTTTTAAGTGCAAGGAAAATTGAGATAATTGATGAATTGAACGAATAAAATATTGTTTAACCAGCCCTTTATTGCGATTTACTATCCTCCTGAAATTATAATTGTATGTTTCTTACATTTAATGTTTAAACAATTATAATTATTTACTAAAACAACTTAAGTACTACTAAATTACCATTTAAGCGAAGAAAAAAAAACATAATAGGGCACATAAAGCTTATATATCATATGGATAACCTGGTAATGTACCTGAGTGCCTCCAAGCCAGCGTTGCTTGATGAAGTCCGCGGCTCGCTCCCCGATCATCACCGTGGGGGCGTTGGTGTTGCCTGACGTCACCGTGGGCATTATACTGGCGTCTGCTACCCTGAGCCTATCAATGCCTTGGACCTGGAAGATAGAACAATAAATAAACAACAAATAAACTCTGTTAGTTGGTGCCATTGGTGGCCTATGCCCTTTGCAATTCTTGCCAGAATCTTCTTGCGTATAATTTAATTTTTTTCTCCGTGCTTATTGCCGATTAGCATACCCCGTACGTAAGCACCCTTTGTATATCGCACCGCCGCCGTGCACCTGCCTTCGATGATTCACTTGTTTTTATTTTTATCGATAATGGCGTGGCGTCCTCGCAACATGCTCACCGCCTTAGCCGGCTTATCTGTTATGACCCAAACTGCACGAAGAAAAAAATTATACTGTAGTTAATGACGGTTCATATTGAATTAATGAATTTTGAATTATGTTCTGGGGTTACACCCACTATGTATCCATGAGACAGATAATTCTAATGTTGGCTATGGTAGAAAGTTAATAGGTTAATCTATTGTTTCTACCAATATGTATGGTCACGTGAGGCGACTCCTAAAATGCCCTTCATTCTATTCTAGTATCCGGCGGTAAACACAAAGGTCTAGTAGATACATGAGATATTTTTAAAACCTTTCATTTCTCACGCTAAGCCAGACAGATATTTTATTATCATTCAGTAACAAACAAACAGTATTTTTTAAATGACCTGTAGTAAGTTATCTACGACAGCGGTGGGGTCGCCCCTGGGACCCATCTTGCAAGACCCTGCTTGGTGGTTCTCAGGCGCTGTCTGCATCCGCACAGCACACTCCCAGTACGCATCACACCCGAACTTGAGTTTCTCACAGCCTTTTACGGGGGTTTTGTCTAGTTTCACACCGTACCTCTTCAGCGCTTTTGTTTGTGACAGCTTGATCGCAAACTTGATGCCTTCGACTAACGTTTTTACGTCATCTGGGTTGGTGAGGTAGCTGTGGAATACAATTAGTAAATGTTAAAGGTACATATATTTGTTACAGACTTCAAAAAGGAGGAGGTTCGAAATTCGACTGTATTTTTTTAAATATTTTTTACCTCCGAACTTTTGACTGGGTGAACCTACTTTGATGATTTTTTATTTTATTTGAAAGCTGGTGCTTCCCGTGTGGTCCTATTTTAATTTGGTCTAGTCCTGACAGTGGCATTCATGAGAAAACCGTGCCAAAGTCTGATTCTTTTGTTACGATTTTAAATTATTATTCTGAGATTTCTGTATTAGTATATTTCAATACAGCTATGTATATAGTCAGCTAGTACAGAAAAGTAAGGAAATATATTAAATATTTTTTTATATATAACTTTTTTACGTAACTGAAATAGTAAACGAGTACGCAATTTTCCTGACGGTAAGTGGGAATCGCTGTCTGTGGACATCCAAGACAATACGTACATCCAAGACAACAAGTACGGGCCCACCCCACGCACTCCGCACGAATTCGCAATTGCTACGCGATGGAAGTGGGTGACACGGTAGTACCCTCCTAGGGGATGTATACAGGTTCTACCCCCCACAAAAAGTTAATACGAGTATTTAACCCTATATTGACTATAAATGGTGGAACCGAAGTCAACCCTGAGCGTTCTGGGATCGTTCAAAGGAATCCGACAACAGTCGAACATATCACGTACTATAACTTAACTCACTTGGCATATATCTTAGGGTAAACGTAAGGATCAGCGCTCGCTATCTCTAACCGGCCCCTGCTCTTGGGATGTAGCACCGTTGGAATGATCTGGATGCTTCTGGAGCCGTTGTCCAGCCTCTCCCCCACCATGCCGGTTTTGGCGCAGTCTGCGAGGAAACCGCCGAAGAACAACTGTACGTCAGGGTTATCTTCAGCTGGATTCGAATACTTGGTGTTGATGAAGGCTGTCACTTCGGAGATGCCTAGGAATAACAGAAAATGAGATTCTTATAAAATAATATCATCCATCAACCTGTATTAGAGTGTTGTGGTGGAGTACGCTCCAGACTTTGTGGAAAGAGATTTGCCCAGCAGCAGCAAGGACATCGGGACATAAGATATAAGGTTATAGCTAATACGATAATAGAAAGGTTGATTCTAACGATCATGAGTTGTTCACAAACATGATGTACAGAAACAATGTACTGAAAAGTAAATTTGTCTTACCAGTTTCCCAACCACCAGCTCAAGGCAACGTAGATGGATTTTGTTTGTTTAAGGAAAAAATCATGGTTCTTATAAGTTAGTTTCTCGAACTTTTCTTTAAGAGGTTTTAAATTTAATTCTGGTTTTATTAATAACTTATGTCTTGTTTATGAAATGTCCCGATAATTAGGGGAATCTGGGGTGGAACTGAGTACTTAAGCTTTGACTAGGAATTGTGAAAAAAATTTTGGGCCCGTTTGTATATTTGTCTCTCTGGTGTTGAAAAGTAATTGTACGTAAATTAATATTTCTACGAAAAATAAATTTTTTTAAAAAGTAATTTTACCATTCTACCCCATTCTTTGGGGTATAATGGGTAATAGATCTGGGGCCAGAGGGAGATCAGTAATTGTAGGTATATATTAAGTTTATACTCACCAGTGCCAGACATAAGTCCATCTCTGAACAGAAGGTACTCCATGGCGGTAGCCCAGTTCAGGGGTGCGGTGTTGTTGTCATTCACGTGGAAGTTCATAAAGTGGGCCACGTGGTTGTGTAGATTTCTGCCTACAGCCGGAAGTCTGTGGACGAGTGGGACTCCTGCTCTGGCCAAGACTTCTGGGTCTCCAATACCACTGAGCTGGAGAAGTTGTGGAGATGCGACAGCGCCAGCACTAAGAGGTAATTAAAAAAGGGAATATTAATTAATATTGTTGTAAGATATTTGTGATGCTGTTTGATCACTGTGTTAAGCAGGTTTGTATATGAAATTGATCCAATTTAATACTTAGAGTAAATGTCGATTGTCAAATTGAAGTCAACTTTAGGCTGGATTCTTGTTTTGTTGACAGTGTTTATAGCTTTAGTTGCAAGTGTCCTTAGTTCTTAGGCTCGCGTTAGTAACTGATCTACAAATTTAAGAAACATTGGGCATTTAGGTAGATCCTTGGTCGTCTTCGTTAAAATACAGTTTTTTGTTTGTGACTAACCTGATAATAATCTCGTTATTGGCAAAGATGGTCTCAGTGCCGCCGAAGCTGTTGCGCACTTCGACAGCGTACGCCTGTCTCGTGGTCTGGTTGATAAGCACACGCGCCACGGTGGCGTTGAGCATGACGTGCAGGTTGGGGCGGTGCTTCGCGGGTCGGAGGAAGGCGCGCGCCACGCTCAACCGCGATCCGTTGCGGTTGGTTGTCTGCGCGATTGAGAAACCTGTGTGGTGCTCGCCATTGAGATCCCGCGCTTGGTATCCTGGAATAAGTTCAGATACTTATTTTATAGACTATGTTATTTTTCCATTACTGTCTCATTGCTTGTCATGGTTCAACACGCAGAATAAGCTTATTATTATAGAATAAGCAGTTTGGTAGATTTCACACGTTTTTGAGAACTTTTTTTTAAGAACTGTCATAAATGTAACCTACATTCTTACTTTGTTTTGCTTCACACCTGTTTCATAGTGATAATAATTTTGAATATACACAAAATTTTGAACAATCTGTGTCACTACTTTAGAAACCAAGATTTTTTTATTTCATTTATATATAACTCATACAATTGATTAGTTGTAGCCTAAACTAAACCATTATGAACGGCGTTAACCTCAACCGAGTTTGGCGGATTTCAGTAGGTAACTTCTACAAGAAACTCCAAGAACTCAATAACAGTATGAAACTAAAAGCTCAGTGAACTCATATGATTCACGAAATAGGGATAAATACACACCTAATTCCTCCCCAGCTTTAACAATGCTGTAGCTCAACGGAGGGTGGTAGGGGAACTGGGAGACCGTGAGCGGCCCGCCGGTGCCGTGGTATCCTCTGTCCATGGTCTCAATCTGCTTGTTGTCCTCCGACTTAAGGAAGTACGGCATTACGTCTTCGTATGACCAGCCCTCGTTTCCAGCGGCGGCCCAGGCGTCATAATCCTTGCGAGACCCTCGGATGTACATCATGCCATTCATCACTGATGTACCGCCTAGAACCTGCCGAAATATATTATTAAAAACTATCACGTATTTGTCAAATACTAAAATGTCAGATGTTACATGTTATTTAGTTTATTTCGCCACATCTTCTTTATAACTGAGACATCTCTGCAAAGTGGCAGTAGCTTAGTAGACGTTCAAAAAGAATTCTATACAGAATCTACTATGGACAAAATATTTTGAGTTTGAGTTTGCAGTTTAACAATGATAACAATGACACATTGTTTGAAGTTCATTCTGATATTATTTTGATGTATTTTGTGTTTGAAAAGTACGTAAAAGAAATGTCCTAGCGTGGGATATTTTGAATTAGAATTCAGGACTACACTTTACGTCTGAACCTGACAGGTAACATTTTCCTAATATCAGATTCATCATAGTGCTACACGCTGACAGGATCATTCAACGTCACGTAGTTTGTGACCCTGTTTGAAAAAAGAAGTTGGAATGTCCAGGCTCCTTTTTCCCACCGTGCACTTCGGGCACCTGTCCAGAGCCCCGTGATCGACAGGGTCCTCTTAGTTTCTGCCAGATCACCAAACTTTAGTCGATATTTATTACCGAAAAGAAAGATTTTGGTACAATCAAATGATAATTATAATAATGAACTTTATATATAGTTAATGAACTACTACAATCTTTTTTGTGTTTTTTACGTATCTTTTTTCCCTTGTGTCTTTCATCAAGAGTAAATGTACTTTCTTTGTCTATTCCATCAAAATACCGCTGTCAAGGTCATAATGGGCCTCGTTATCCCAATGTGTCGAAGACCCCCAAAAGGTTATAGACGCGTATTTTTGAGCCCGATTAAGAAAGGAAGTTGGTATGTCACCTTTCCTCTTGGCCAGTAGCACTTTCTTCCTTTTTCGGCGAGGCAGGCCGCCGGCTCCGGCTCCGTCGTGTACCCCCAGTCGATGCTGGATCCAATGAAGTTTAAGAACATGGATGGCACTTGAGTCCCTGTAGGCTCGTCAAAACCTGAACAAAGTTTATCTGGTACAGTAATGTTCTATTTATGCTCTGTAAGACTTTAGAATAGCGATAAACCGCTTGTGTATGTCAAAGTTACTTGTCTTTGCTAACCAATTTCATAAAAGTAGGAGGTTCTCTAGTCGACAGTATATTTTTTTTATGTCTGTTACCTCTAATTTTCGACTGGATGAACCGATTTTGATGATACTTTCGTATTTGAAAGCTGGTGCGTCCCGTGTGGTCTCATTTCAAATTGACCCAGTTCTAACAATGGCATGAGAAAACCATATTAGTCTTATTTTCTTTTTTGTAAAATTTTATATAATTACTTATTGGTTTGCAAACACTTCTAAAACGCTTATTTAAATAATAAGAATGTGATGATAAATTAGTTTCAGGTACACATGACCTATTAATTGAAATTAGTGCAGCAGAAACATTTCTACGATTTGGCGGTAGTTTATCCATTTATTCATAACTAAAAATATTTTTGTACAGATTGTACTTTGAATAAAATATTCTGATTTTATGCTTTTGTAGTAAAAAAAAAGTTTCATGTGATGTGATGTGATTTCGTGATATTAGACCAATTGACGATTTCGATTGAACATAGGACATCGGATCGGATATCGAATGTCGTGTGCTATTTCGATGATAAAACTTGTTCATACCAGCTTCCAACAATAGCACCCTCCACTCGGGTACCTCGGAGAGCCGCGCCGCCACCACCGACCCCGCCGATCCTCCCCCGACCACTATGAAATCGTACACCGAGTCCATGTGCTTTCGATACTGGAATTAAGATTTGAAAATCATTAATCAGAATACAAATAATTAAATGATGGAAGTTACAAAGCCACATTGGTATGACGATAGCTTTATGACGGTGATAGTGTTAGCTACCAGTACTCTTAGTATGAGTTTTGGCATTCGAAATCGAGTACAGAATTCGATCAGTTTCTCCATACATCTTTAGGCAGCGCAACTAGTGACACGTTTTCAGAACAAACTGTCGACCGAGCGCTCTTTATTCGAAATCATATTTCAAATGCCGAAACTTAAGCAAGGGTTCGATTTCCTGTCAAAAATAAAGAATTTATATTTCTGTTCTGGGTCTGGGTGTTTATGCAGTTGTCTTTGTGTGTGTGTGTGTGGGAATATGAGTGTGAAAGCATTTATTATTATTATTTTAAAACTTGCAATAAAATTGCCAGGTTGCCTCAACACGTTGTATAGTCAAAGCGGAACACACCGACATCAGAATGTTCACCCATTTACATAGTTCACGAACTGTTTCCAATCACTGATGTACCATCGAGCCACGACACGCAACAGCAACAAATGCCCGCAAATCGTCCCCTCAAGGAACACTTACAACTATCGAAACAGAAATACTACGTTACTCGACCCAGTCTAACCTTTCGTAATTATCTGGGCAATAGATCAAGTAAAAAGATGGTTTTATTGCCGTCTGAATAATGGGTTCCAGCTCTTATTATAATAGCCATTTGGTAATAATTTCAACACATTTGTGAATTAAAAATACATTGAAGCTTTTTTTATTTAAATGAAATATTAAACGAACTGTCCATCTGATGGTAAGTGGTCACTGACGCTGTACTTGTGCCCTTTTGCAAGGGTTCATTAGGTCGTACTAGCAACGTAGAAAATTGAAAACACTGATTGGCTTCAGTCTTTTCTACCTGTACATTTGGATCTGTGTTTGTTTTGTTTGCCATGATCGGGGAAGATCTGAGGCATACTCCATAAAACTGTTCTGATGAGAGTCGGTTAAATTGCGGATTGGTTAAGAATTGGTTAAGCTATAGGTACCTGTGCCCTCCCACAAGGGTCCTCCAGATCACACTGGCTGCGAAGGAACACCTCTAACAGCCCCATAAACAGCATGAAGGCGCCGCCGCCGCAAGTGGCCGCTAGCGTGGGGCCCGGCTGCGTCATCGGACAGTCGCACGTGAGCGCCATCTGCGAGAACAATGGTTTTTGTTAAAACTGAAGTTAAAATATAGTTGCGGTTACAAATTCATAGACATAGTCCTGCTAATTTTTTTTTTGTTTCACGTCAGGAAAAACACGGAACGGGAGCCATCCGCCCCTGGGCCGACGGATGGGTATGTGGGAAAAAACCTGTCCTCCTCATCACCGCGGGACGGACACAGGCACGCCACCACCCTAGGACTTTAAAGCGTGACGGCAGTCGGCGGCCCCTAGTCCTGCTAATGGGTGTAGAGCTCAGAGCTCTTTTAGAAAGTCAAGAAATCACATTTGGTTATCGATCAACACATTTTGTTTAGATCTTCTAATTTCTTTTTTTATTTCAATTACAGTAGCATTTTTTTAATAACTATTAAAGTCTTCTTTTCTCGTATGACCTATCGCCTTAGGATTTTGTGAGACATTTTGCCCACAATTAGGGGCTCGATTTAAACAAATTTAAACCTAAGTACATTGTACATATTGTAAATTTTAAAAGGTTTTTTATACAAGGCAGTGTAACGATCTTTTAACATCATTACAGTCTTGGTTCAAGTAATGGAGCACTATACATTTTGACAATTAATCCTTGTATTTCTTACCCGTAACTCCTAAAAAAGATTACAATAGACACTTATATCGTTAAAAGCGATTTCTATCAGACATCTTGATTACAGACTTTATCTTGCTAACTTTGAGGCCATAGGCGAATATAAACATAATACCTATATTTAAGTATTGAGATCACAGATTGAGACAGAGTAGAGATCTGTATCTTTACCATGTATCTGTATACATCATAATCAAATACAGATTTACAAAATAAAGTGTGGCAAAGGGGAGATCCTCCGCTGCAGGAGGTGAGTGTGCTTGGGGAACGGCGGCGTTCCAACAGTCACAGTTCGGAACTTGTATATATGCAAGATATTGAGAAAACTTCAATAGCGTGATTCAATAGCGCCATCTATTCTCGAGTAGCACACGTGTCGAATGACGAAAAAGACACGTGAACATAACAAAATAATGCTATAAAAGGAAATTTAAAATTGAAAGCACATTTTTCGTCGGGGATTAAAAATACATTGGTAGACTGGCGATGAGATTAGGTATTGAGTTTTACCGCACTATCAGTATTAGGATCGGTAGCTCTTATCTGTTAACAAAGCCTGATTGGCTTGAAGTGTCAAGAACGCTTTTAAAGCTTATCACTGAGTTTTAAAGCTTATCATCTACTACTTGTACTGATGAAATTTTACATTCAATTTCGAACATAGGATAAAATAAATATTTTGCATTAAGTCTGCCAAAACGCGTACTAAGCGCGTAATTATGTTTTAGCGTTGCATCCTGACGCTACGCTATCGCGTCAATTGTCTTGTACTTGGGTGCTGGTTCAATTTGACAGCATATAATTGGCAGGGTACAACACAATTCGAACTATACCTATAGAACGGCGTCAGAATGCAACATTATAGCGCTGTGACGCGCTGTAGGTACGGGTTCTGTTTGATGAAACCTTAAAGATGCCCCAAGACTTGTGTTGTGCTTTGAAACCCCCCTCCCCCCCGTGACTGAGCGGCTACCAAATACTAATACTACTATTAACTAACAGCTACTGAACTAACATGTAAGGGGTCCCAAGTTCGATCTCCAGCCAGCCAGAAATTAAAATGTGGAATTTATATTTTTATTCTGTTTTTTATCTTTCTACGCTTTCTTGTGTATCGCTTGACATTGCTTAATTTTGTAGATCAATTAGGATCTACACAAGCCGCGTATCTATGCGTTTTTGTAATTAATATCACATTTTTGGCTACTTACGCCATGGATCACCATGTACAACGCCAGTTAGAAGAGAGTATTTAAACGATCCATATGTCAAGGCTACATTGCGTTCAGTAATATCGCCGCGGGCGGGACGGCTCAGAGAATTAGGTAAACTGGTCCCGTATGCCACTTGCACATATTTGGTAATAAAGCATTTCTAGAAAGGTGTAGAGAAAACCGTGTGCTGGATTAGGCAACATTCTTGTGTGATGTGGGGTCACATTAATGATTGCATGTTAATAAGGATCTTGTAATATGACAACTTATTTAGTTGCGATAGATATCAGACAGTATCAGAATTTTTAATTTTGGTAGCATTCATCGTCAACAAACTAACAAACTGCATTGAGGACATAGGTACCTAGGTACCTATGTCCTCAATGCAGAAACGTGCAATGACATGTGAGCCGTACCTAACTTGTGTCAAAGCCAGATGGACTACCTGATGAAAAGTAGTCACCGTCGCCTATGAACATTCGCAATACCAGAAGGATCGTTTCGTCGGCTTTAAAGGAGAGCTTTTTTAATACCTTTTTCAAGAACCCTATAAGGGTGACGTAGGCATTATGTCGAACAGCTCCTCTGAGCACTTACCATGGTATATCCGGTAGGATACAGAGAATGAGCTTATGTCGCTTTAACTTTAGGAAAAGTTCAAGGGTTCTAATCGTTTAAAGATGCTTGCGTCGTTGATCATACGGTAAAATATGTGGTGTATATCATTAATGTGTTCTCTTATACTCTACACAAAGTCTGCTTCTTATCACCCTAACATACACACGGACCCACATTGGTAACCCCGATGTGATTTCAACGGCGAACGTCCGACGTGATCACAACCCAACCATAAGCACATCCACTCACGAGTAATCCAACGGTCACCCATTGGTGACCGGACCAGTCGATTTTGTCACCCACACATTCATATAGATTCGGGAGTCCATTTATATTTTTTTATATCTTATTCTAGCGCAAAGACAGACGGGCTGTCTGATAAAAAGTAATCGCCGTCGCCTGAACATTTGCAACACCATAGGTTTCGCCAATGCTTCGCCGTTTTTTTAAATGAATAAATACTTTCATACGCATAACTCCACGCTAGGATTCCCTGTATCGTGGTTGCTATGAGCACAAAGGCATAATTTTTATTAATTAATTATTAGTACATTGCACAAAAAATAAGCATTGCGATTCAACGTGGCAATGTTGCTAGTCTTTTGGGGACGTTGCCGGACTTTGACGCCTAGGCTCCATCCCCTTTCTTGTAAATTGTCATTTTTAATTTTACTTTTAGATATATAATTGTATAAAAAGAAGATTTAAAACCGGAAAGATGAGTTACACCAACTACCTTAAACGCCTTAATAGGCGATGCAATTATCATTTGTAACTTAACATAATATAAATGTTAATAGTAAATTAAAAGCTAAAGGCTCTCAATGACGTCGGTTCCTGAAACTCAATGCAAGAATGCGTTCCATTGGAGCCGCCATTGTTCTGCTCCAAACATCCTAAACTTACCAATTGTTATTTATTTTGTATATTTGTCTCATTACCAGAGATAAGCGATTTGAAGAAGATTTGCCGTCAACCCTTTACTGTCCCGTTGCTGCGCACGGGTCTCATCTCAGAATGAGAAGGATTTAGGCCTTAGTCTACCAAGCTGGCCATGTGTGGATTGGTAGCCTTCACATGCCTTTAAGAACCTTTTTTATTAGAACTTAAAGGCACGTAACTTTCCTCGCGATATTTTCCTTTACCTAATATTTTTTAAAGCAAGTTATATTCGTAATTACTTTTTAAAACGCCCGCAAAGAAGGCTTAGGGCTATAGATGCTTTATTTCTCATAAGACATTTGTGTCATTTAAAATGAGAATATAATTTAGAACAAATAATTACCTATCTTACGTCCAGTGAGACGATTTTATGAATTTGTACAATAGCTCATATGTGAATATAGATATGTGTTTGTGCCTATTTATATACATGGATGTTTGCGTGTACATGTGAATGTGTGTATACGTATGAGTATGTGTCCGTGTGTTTACGGAAGTTTAAGGGATTGAAAATGCGACAGCATAAATTCCTGTAAGTAGTTTAAAGTCAAAAATATCTTTATAATCTGTAATGTAAACTAATACGAAAATACTATATACAAAAAAATCAAAAGTCACCCCGAAGTCGCAATTCCACCGTAATTTATCAACAATTTAAGTTTGTCAAAGTTTATAGTTCGTATGTGTTATGTAAGAACAACCAAACCAATGAAAAACCAAATAAAAAAATGGGTTGCCAAAAAGAGGAGGATTTATCTTTGCCCCTAAGTATAGATTTTCAGAAATTAGACTTTATTTGTAGATTGAGAAAATTATTGTGGTGTGTTGAGCGTTACTTTTATTTACACATAATACCATTTTAATTCAAAGTAGTTTGATATAACATATTTTATATATTTAGGTTCGATCGATATATATATATTGTTAGCAATGAATCCACTTCTATCTGAATTGATCCTATTTTGTCTGTGTGGCCCTTTCGTTTACCTGCTACTTGTATAAAAAGGGTCGGCATACTCAATTGTCGCTCGCGCGCGCCTTGCGCCTCGCCTCTCCAAGCGAGGTCGCTTCCGATGAAGGCTTAGAGGTCACTAGGACCAAAGCCAACCTAGG